>OZ018318.1:199213988-199397043 GCA_963969495.1 Ceratothoa steindachneri | reverse complement strand
GGTACCCTAGGAGACCTTACGGTCCATTCAAAGAGGGTACCTTTGGACTAGCAATCGAGCGGGCACAAGGCTGCTCAATTGTTTTGCGTCCCTAAACGGCCACTTTTCAAGACCTTGTCTAGTCTTGACTTGAACTGGTCAACAGATTCACTGTTGACAACTTCCACTGGAAGTGCGTTCCACATACCGCAGATACTGTAAGTGAAAAAATTTCCACACAGATTGCGGTTGTAACGCTTCAGTTCAAGTTTGAAGCTGTGATTGCGCGTTCTGTTCTCACTCAGTGTGAACATATCCCGGTAGTCAACATTGTCGAACCCTCGAAGTATTTTGAAAACTTCGATGAGCTGACCACGCAGTCTACGGGTTTCCAGCGAGAACAGATCTAATTCCCTTAGTCTATCCTCATAACTTTTATGTCGGATAGAGGGAATCAGCTTGGTTGCCCTGGCTTGTACGCGTTCCAATCTCGCGATGTCCTTTCGCAATGAAGGACTCCAAAATTGTACGGCATACTCCAGGTGCGGTCGGACAAGTGAGTTGTACAGGCACAGTACAATCTCCTGGTTCCGATAACCAAACTGGCGCTTAATATAGCCTAGCATCCTTTGGGCCTTTTTCTCCGCCTCAATGCACTGTTTCGAGAACTTGAGGTCACTAGTAATAGTAACACCCAAGTCCTTCTCAGTGTCACTCGATTCAAGAGAGAGAGAGAGAGGAGAGAGAGAGAGAGATAGAGAGAGAGAGATAGAGAGAGAGAGAGAGATAGAGAGAGAGAGAGAGAGAGAGAGAGAGAGAGAGAGAGAGAGAGAGAGAGAGAGAGAGAGAGAGAGAGTGAGTGAGTGAGTGAGTGAATGAAAGTGAGTGAGTGTGTGTGTGTGTATGTGTGTGTGTGTGTAAGATATAAAAGAATAAAAAATACATGATAATACACCAGCCTCAATATTACTATTTAAAGCAAGAACAAATACTTTGATATTGATGGACCGAAACAGATTTAATAATCAGGATACTAATTGTCCTTTATGCAACCATGAACTGGAGGATCTTTGCCACTTTATTATATATTGCCCAGAGTTGGATTATATGAGAAGAATTATAAAACAATTAAAAAATGAAGAAAATCATAATCGTAATAAAATAGTGGGTCGATTTCGATTTGAGGAGTTAGACCAAGAAGGCAAAAAGAATGAATTATATAAACTATGGAAAGTGAGAGAAATAAAAAATAAAGAAATGATTCCAAAGAAGAATAGCTTAAATATTCAGATATAATTTAAGTTTAAAAGAAAATGTAACTTTGTTGGGAAAGTCTCACTGTTATAAGACAAACGCCTCTAATTGGGAGACACATAGTGGGTGGACACACACTAAAACACGACAGTTTTTACAGTCGCAACTAGATTTGACTTCTTTTTAGGATTGATAAGCTGAAGGAAATAATCTCAGCAGCTTATTTAAAACATGTATAGTAGAAATATATTACATGAGTTATATATTGCCTAAAAAAACTAAGATCTTTGGAGATCAATATTATTTCAATGTATAATACAACATTCTGGTGAATTGTATCAAGTTGTGACAAGGGTTGTAGCCCAGTCTTTGTTAATTTTATGGGTTGTGCTCATAAGAGAGAACTCGTCGCAAAGAGGATTCTGAAGAAGAATTACTCGGCTTACGATAGACAGAGAATTTAAAACCAGGAGGAAGGCGGTGTATTAATAAATCTAAGAAAGCAAGTGTTGCATTCTGGTCTATTTCAAGTGAATTTAAAAGAAGGTACAAGCGAGGTAAGTTTGTTCAAAACAAAGAGAAGCTTTGTTGCATTTAGTGTTTACTCACGCAATGTTTTGTGTTTGGTGAATTTTTGAATTTTTGAAAATGTTTTTTTTGCTTAGTGGACAAGTAACCTTTCATGTTTTTGAGTTTAGGTTTATTTGAAACTTTTATTCGCAGGACTATTTTTTGTATGTTTCGAGCTTTTATCAAAGTTCTTTCTAAGAGTTCAGAAAAAATAAATATAATTATCGAAGGATTTGGAATGAAAAAAGATACAAATCCTGAAGTTCAAAAAATGTATTAAAATTAAGACTTTGGCGCTTTTTTACTATCATTTCGTATATAAAACAAATTTAGATGAAAAGATTTTTCTATATATCAAACCGGGTGAAATAACTTTAAAAAAATGTTTCAGGGTATCTATGTTGAAAAAGGTGTTCAGGGTGTTAAAATAAAGAGTCTATAAAGGGGATTAAAAAAAAGCGGTTTACAATAGCAAATAGGCCGTAGGCCACACAACGAAAAGCTGCCTGTGGAACCAAGTTCTTTCTGTAAGAAAGAATACGAAGTATGGCTTGTATATATATATAGTGGGCGCTTTGTTATAAAAAAAATTACACGAATGCAAATACTATATACTGTCTATCATAGACAGACACTATATAGCACTTTCACTACTTAATGTGGGCACATTTCTAATTATGATGTTACGGCGAAAAATAGATTGGCCGTCATCTTGGTAGGCTTATATGTCTGAAGTCAAGCAACGCGGTAGAAAAAATAGAGGCCTAACGACATTTGTAAAAAGAAGCAAAAACTAAACAACAAACAAAAACGCACTGCCACCACCCACCAACCACCCCAAAAAAAGGCAAGAACAAAGCACGCACCAGCGTCAGGGCGCCTCCCCTTCCACGGCAGGAACATGCGACCAACAACAAAGAGAGTCAAATAAAATAGAGTAGGCCAGCGTCCTCCAAGAAGTCAGATAGTCCACAAGTCTGTGTGAACGAACTCGTCCCGAGTAGAAATCAGAGTGAAGGAGTCGACATATATCCTTAAAAGTCACTAAGAACTTAGCACACATTTGTTTTGGGTGGATTTGAAAGTCACCCTTCCATTAACAGGGCATAGTTGTCTCAATATTTTTCCTTCACTCATAAATTAATTTGCTTTTATTCCTTTCTCAGTTTTTTCCTCTATCCGCCTCTTTCCTTCATTGGATTACACAACGTCCGCCTCGCTGGATTTAGTTTTTAAAGCCTCCTGTCCATAAATGAGACTCAGCTTTCGTCCCGCCACCTTTACACCTCAGTCGCTCCGAATTGGCGGCCTCTGGCGGCTGACAGAACTCCCTCTTCAAGCTAAAAAAAAGAAGTGGTTCTGTCAGCCCTTAGATTCTCCATCGGAGGAGGGGGGGGGGATATTTAAAAATAAATTTAAGGGAAAACTAAAGAGGGCATCTCCACCACAATACTTATAGATCTGTAAATAAATTTATGATCGATGAAGAGAAAATATGTGGCATATATTAGCTACAGATCTTACTTCGGACATTGGGACCAAGAGCAATCCACTGCGAGGGTTGGGGCAAGGGAGGAACGCAAACATTTAGATGTCAACTGCAGTCATGTTTGAATAGCGCCTATCCTTTTGGGTGTGAAAGGATTTGTTAGACTATTATTGGCTCACGGTATGCAGTTGTCATCTGGGGAAGAAATTCGCTCTGTTCTAGAATTTCTGGATTCCTGCTAAACCGCTGCTGTTCATGGTAATTTTCAAGAAGAGGGGCGTATGATTTTTTTAACGATTTCTAGCTTTTTTGAAGCGTTTTTCAACTTATCCAATGACCAATCACTGATGTTCATCCGTCGCCGTAATTGACCAATCATGTTTTTGTTTTTTTCTATTTGTCCCATTGTGTTTCGAAATACGAAAAATATAACTTCCTTAAGTCTATTTATTACCTATATACGAGTATCTTAAATCAAGTACCCCGATACTACATATAATATAATACATCAGATGTTTGTTATTATTTTAGTTCCCTAAAATACAGTTTTATGTCGTCAACTGTGGGGGTACACGCCCCGCAAAAAAGTTAAAATTGTTGTTTTTTATCCTTTTGAAGGATATAGCAGACTTGTTTTTATTCTTTCCTGTAGTTTTTTATGGAACTAATACGAGTTGCATTATTAAATTTAACGGACGTATGCCAAAACAAATGTGAAATGAACATTTGAGCCAAAAAAACTCTTTTTTTTATGTATTTTACATTTTAGCCTTTTGCATATAATAAATTTATTAATAATTGTGAAGCTACACTAAATATGATAAAAGTGCATTTCACATTTTTCTTAGCATACGGCCGCTTTAAGCATTGACACTTATTTTCTGCTGCACTGACGTCATAAGACTCTTGAAAAAGTGTTTAATTGCACCGATTCAAGAAATAGATATAAAATAATGATACAAATTTAACTAAAATAGAGAAGGTTACTGGTATTAGGTTATTTAAGCACATTTATTTTTAAGTGTATAAAAAAAAGAACTAAACTTCCTAAACCCCACGTAACCCATTCTTTGGGCAAATTAAAACAAGATATTAATGACAAGATGGCTGCCAATCTTTTTTTCATCATAATATAATAATTAAAAATTTGCGCGCCTCAATTAGTGAAAAAGCTATTTAGTGTATATCTTTAATATACACTATATAGCATTGACCTATTTTTTAAAAAATAGATATATTTATAACAAAGCAAGCGCCCTCAAAAATAGAGCAACATTATAAACAAAAGTATAAAAAGCAAGAAATAGCCAAACAAATAGGCAAAAAGAGCTAAAAAGTTGTGCGACTCTTTCATTGAAAAATAACCCATTCATTACAAATGGCATCAGTAAAGTGGCTGGAAGATGGTAAAAATAAATTATGACCAAAGGTGATTGATTACCTTGAGGATCTCTCAACTAAATAGGTTAATTCAATCCTTGAATTGTCCATTCACTCATAACTTATTCTTCTGGTTCATTATGCCAAGGGCTCGGTTACTATTACATATTCTTTTTGTTAAAATATCAAATTGACTAACTACAAGAGATCCAACAAGATTTAAAGCAAAGTTTCCTGTTAATTTAAACAACACTACCCTAGAAGCTCGTCTCCGAGATTGTGTTTCACAGTTTTCATATACATATATGTGATTTTGTTTTCTACTTTTCTCTAAATTAATCCCCCTCTAATTTATCATCTCATAATCTCCCAAGTTTGGCGATTCTCATCGCAAATAATGTTGCAATAATAATAAACTTAAACTTTATTGGCAATTGTGGAAAATACGAGAGAAAAACCCGAAACATTAGCCAATTTCTGCAGGCTAAATAAAAATTAAACCTTCGAAATAATCGACAAAAATTCTGGTTTACAATGAATATGGCCTTAGGGATTCTTCCATCTGACTGGAGGCGAAAGATAAACATCCCTCACTTACCCTATCACCATTAAGAGAGTTAGAAGGGAAATAGGTACCTCGAGGTATCTACCGGACCATCCCGAGGAGGTACCAAATGAGAAAATGCTCCTCTCTATGATAGTAAAAA
Source organism: Ceratothoa steindachneri (assembly GCA_963969495.1). NCBI lineage: Eukaryota > Metazoa > Arthropoda > Malacostraca > Isopoda > Cymothoidae > Ceratothoa > Ceratothoa steindachneri. The sequence continues at coordinate 199,391,664 of OZ018318.1, read as the reverse complement.
TTACAGACACACAGAAAGAGCCAGCCTAGATATTCTCTTTCGAGTCTCGGCTCAACCTGTCTTCGAATCCCTATGCAAATTATATCATCTCACTGAGGATCGATTGAAATGACGATGGAATAAGAAATGAGGGAACTATGTAAGTGTCCGAAATAGAGGCGGTTTGACGGGTAATGCATGCGATGATAGCACACAGGGGTGGTAAAAATTATATATGGCGTATCCAGCTGCGGGCGAGGTCGGTGTGGGGCCGCATTCAACCAAATCCAGCCGTCGGATGAAATGTTATCTGCATCAGCCGCGACCACCGTCAAGGCCCTAATGTTGATAGTTTGAGCCCGATTCAAGTTCCAATGGTATGCCTCCGCAAGGAGACTTGAGTTATGGGCAGGATTTAGGAGAACTGTGCTCCCATCTGGTTCGTCGCCTGCCTACTATAGTTGCCTCTTCTGGCTACGCGGCTCGTATATTTCAAAGGATTTTCACCGTCCCTAATTTCTCCATTTTCTTTGCAACTCTCAAATATTTTCAGGCGGAAATGACCTCAATAGTTTTTATTTTAGCTAATTGTATGATATTTGTATTATCGTCAATATTCATAACCAGTAAAGTCTTGAAATTGGGTGGAGTAAATTTTGAGTGGAAGGTACATAGCCCCAGATTACAAGGCGCTAACAAGCGGAAGGGAGCGCAACTCTTCTTATAACTTACTAATTCGAAGCCGATAAATCTACCTTACTTCAGACATCTGCAGGTTTGCGTTTCCTCCCCCCCAACGCCCCCGATTCCCGTAAGATCTTCGGCTATATATCTTACGCACAATTACACTTCCCCCATCTTTCCCATGTTCTGTACAGATCTTTCGTTATATATTTTTTGCAAGGTGCCCCCGTTGGTTGTTGCTTTAAATAAAAAACCCGTTGCTAAATCAAGCGATCTCCAAGTATTTTCTCCAATAATACTCAACTTATGATCTCACTCACAAGCCTTAAAAATATGGCCTTGTTTTCCCACAGGAGGAGAGACGTCCTCAAACGGACTTAAACCCTCGATGTTAACAAGACTGTACCCAAAGTCCTCGATGTAAACACGACTTTGTACCCAAAGCTCACGATGTTAACACGACTTTGTACCCAAAGTTCACGATGATGAGACGACTTTGTACCCAAAGCACACGATGTTAACACGAGTTTGTAGCAAAGCCCACGATGAAAAGACAACTTTATACCCAAAGCCCACGATGCTGAGACGACTTTGTACCCAAAGCCCTCGATGTTAAAACGACTTTGTTCCCAAAGCCCACGATGCTAACACGACTTTGTAGCAAAGCCCACGATGAAAAGAAAACTTTATACCCAAAGCCCACGATGCTGAGACGACTTTGTACCCAAAGCCCTCGATGTTAAAACGACTTTGTTCCCAAAGCCCACGATGATAACACGACTTTGTACCCAAAGCTCACGATGTTAACACGACTTTGTACCCAAAGTTCACGATGTTAACACGAATTTGTACACAAAGCCCACGATGAAAAGACAACTTTATACCCAAAGCCCACGATGATGAGACGACTTTGTACCCAAAGCCCACGATGTTAACACGAGTTTGTAGCAAAGCCCACGATGAAAAGACAACTTTATACCCAAAGCCCACGATGATGAGACGACTTTGTACCCAAAGCCCACGATGATGAGACGACTTTGTACCCAAAGCCCACGATGTTAACACGAGTTTGTAGCAAAGCCCACGATGAAAAGACAACTTTATACCCAAAGCCCACGATGATGAGACGACTTTGTACCCAAAGCCCACGATGTTAACACGAGTTTGTAGCAAAGCCATCGGTGTTAACACAGCTTTGTACAAAAAGTAAAATCGAGGAATAAGTCAGAGAAGGTTTACTAACCACTCGAGCTTAACAGGTAGCAAGGCGTTTCGAGTAAAGAACCTTAAGCAAAACAGTCAACCAAAATGGTCACAGAAAGACACAAGCTACCACTCTGCTTAGTTTCTGATCTTCAAATATCAGCACCTACATTTAATCTAATTTTAAAATATATATATATTTTTTCTTTACTTTAATCTACTTTGAGTTAGCAAGCCTAATTATACCATTTTCTTTAAACTTATTTCAATGGAAAATTGATGAATCTCGATGGACGGTTCAAATTCAGTTGGATCTGCGTTTTTGACAGTTCAAGATTGTTTTATGCGCTTAAAACTAGTGGGCGTTCGAAGGGTGAGCGAACACCATATTTCTACCAAAAGGTTGTTTAATCCTTTGAGAGGAGGGCGAGCGAACACCATATTTGTACCAAAAGGTTGTTTTAATCTTTTGAGGGGAGGGCGAACGAACACCATATTTGAACTAAAAGGTTGTTTTAATCTTTTGAAAGGAGGGCGAGCGAACACCATATTTGAACTAAAAGGTTATTTAAATCCTTTGGGAGGAGGGTGAGCAAACATTATATTTGTTCCAAAAGGTTGGGTTTTTTATTTAATTTTTGTTTTAATTTAGAAGCCCATCTGGCGACTAACTACTTGGGGCATAAGTCGTCGTACTTACCAGAGCCTACTACTAGGCTATATTAAAAAATAAAAAAACAATGTATAAATAAATAACGAAGATAAAAAACAAAAAAAACAAAGGCTAAAGAAAGACGGCAAAAAAGGAAAACAAATCAAAGAGAACATGTAACCTACAAAAAAAAAACAATTCAAATAAAGGGAAGGAGGCCAGCCTCCTCCTAAAGTCGTAAAGTCTACTAGTCGGTGTGCACGAACTCGTCCCGAGTACAGGGGACAAGTGGTAGCGACTCCGGTCGTCCCGGTACCGGGGGAGGTAATGTGTGCGAAGATCGCCCAGACTGGAATATTTAACAAGATTGTGCCGAACACTCTGGGAGACAACACAGTCTTCACAGTAGGACGCAGGCGAGCGCTCCATCAAATGACGGCGCATCCCGGGAGTGTGTCCAATTCGGAGACGACAGAAAGCAGCCTGAAGCCGTGGCGGCATTCCCTCGACTGTCGCCCATCTTCTCTGCCAAACAACCAGGAAAGCTGCCCGTATTCCTGCAATGTAATCGGTGTGATTAAGAGCGAAACGCTGGTCTGGTAGCCCAGTCCTCGCGGACTCTTTGGCGCACTCATTCCCCACAATTCCTACATGTCCAGGATCCAGGCAGAAGATAATCTCGACATCCGAGCGACTCGCCAAAACTGTGGCGTCACGGATATCGCGAACCAAGGGTTGGGAAGATTCCAATGCCACGAGAGCACTCAGGGCGTTTTGTCAGTCGCTATAAATCACAATCCGGTCTCAGAACCGGGCACGTCACGTAATCTCCCGTATCGAGTGGTGTATTGCCACCAGCTCAGGCGTGAAGACAGACGCAGCGCCTGGCAGAGCACCGCTGACTTCAAACAGAGGTGATACGGCGTGGAAACCGACCCTCCTCTTGTGACTTGGAGCTATCCGTATACACTAACGCGGTTCCAGCGTGACACGAAGTGTAGTCCAACAAGGTCGAACGCAATACTCCCGGCGCTGTACAAGCTTTGGAAGAAGAGGCGTGGCGACAAATAGTTAAGGTGGTACCCTACAGGGTGGCGTCCTAGGCAGAACCAGGGGGGCTAACGGCTCGAGAGCTATACCTAGCTCTCAAAGGAGTTTCCTAGCCCTAAACCCAAAGGGCTTAGGGTATGACTGGCGTCTCTCGGCGGCATAGGCAACGGCGAGATCAGCTGCGGATGCAGTGAGAGCTGTTGGCGACTGAGGGAGGCGCCGGGCTCGCGCGGACAGGCGAGTGATGCACTGCACGCGGCGCAGAGCGAGTGGCATCTCCGCAGCATCGACAAGTCGGCTCTCAATGGGGAAAGTGCGAAAGGCACCGGTCGTGGGGCCCACAAAACACGCTCGGCTGAGGATGCATAAAAAATGTAAGGCAGTAGGGCTATCAGGGCCCCAAGCGCTGAACGTCACGGAACGAAAAAATATCCATGGGGCGGGTGCAAGAGACCCTAAGGATGCGAATATGAGCCTCCAAGGTGAGGCGTCGGTCAAATACAAAACCAAGGAAGCGGTGCGAGTCCACCACTTCCAAGCGCACCCCATTGAGAAATAAGTCTGGGTCAGGATGGAGCAGTAGATGGCGGCAGAAGTGCACCACCTTAGTCTTGGCCAGAGAAAAGCAAAGCCTGTGCGATTCGGCATAGCGCGAGACGCGGTTCAATGCCTGTTGGAGTCGACGCTCCAAAGTTGGCATCTGTGCCACGCTAAAAGATGCTCAGGGCAAAGAATGTGACACTGAGGACACTTCGCTGCGGGACACCCTCTTCCTGCTCCATTGGGCCGGACCCACCCGCACACGGAATCACGATCTCGCAGAAATTCGATATAAAGATTGGGATGCGTCCCCTCGCCCCCATCGTGTTGAGAGTCTCGATGATACGACATCGCCATGCGGTATCATGGGCCTTCTCCAGATCGAAAAACACCATGGTGTAGTGCTGTCTACCAAGGAAGGCCTTACAGACGGCATTTTCCGGTCGGAGCAGAGCATCCGACGTGGAGTGGAACTTGCGGAAGCCGCACTGTGCCGAAGACAGATGACCTCTGCTATCCAGAAGGAAGGCTAATCTAACATGTACCAATTTCTCCTTCAATTTGCACACGCAGGAGGTTAGAGAGACTGGGTGGAAACCGGCCGGGATACAGTGATCTCTACCCGGTTTGCGAAAAGCAATCATAGTAACGATTCGCCGGGAATCTGGTAGGATGCCCTCTACCCAGATCCTGTTGAACAAATCTAACAGAAAGTCCATGCCTTGATCACCCAGGTGTCTAAGCATGGCGTACGCGACATCACCAGGAGCATGGGCGGTGTCCGCACACGAATCGAAAGCGCAACGCAGCTCACTGAGAGGAAACCTGTCGTTGAAGGGTTCTCCGCATCTGGAGGTAAAGTTCAGTCGGCGGCCTTCCGCAAACATCACGACGCGCAGTGAATGCTGGCATAGCAGAATCCAAGCTAGAGAATGCGGAGAAAGCGGTCGCGAAGGATTCCGCCACGGATGTGGGGTCCTAGATTGCGGTCGCATTCTCCTGGAATTCTCCAGAAGAATGTGACCGCAATCTCGGACCCTGCGAGAACTTGCCCCGAATCTTTTTGACTAGCTTCCACAACTCTGCTAGAGGGGTCTTCCTGTTAACTGAAGACACGTATGCCCGCCAAGAAAAGCGGCGGGCGTGCTTCAAAAGATACCGGAACCTAGCCCTAGCGCGACGAAATTCACCGACAGTGAAGTCGTTCGGCGGCGCTTATAGCGGATGCAGGCATAAAGCCTCTCTTTGAGGTCCGTCTCACACTCGACTGACCAGCACGGAAGCGGTCAGCGTGCAAAACGGCCAGACTTTCTAGGAAGAGTAGTTAGGCCCACGTCGATGAGGTTGCCGGAGAAAGACTTAACGGCCTATTCTACCAACATAAACTCGTCGACTGAAATAGAGAAATCAGTTATTTCCTGAAATGCGGACTCCCCGTGCCCGTGCCCATGCCAAGCCCTACCGGGGCGCGCTCTCGGGCGGCAGCGGCCCAGAAAATGATATTTGAATGGGAAAGTGATCACTACCATTGAGGTCCTCGACCACCCCCACCCAAAATTGGGCAGTGCATCAGTTCCTCCGGAGAGCACAAAGATAGATCGAGGCAGGAAAATGAAGCGGTTCTCGGGCAGTGATGACTGAATTCATCCACATTTAGGACACCTATCTCCAGCTCGTCGATCACGTCGGCAATGGCTTGACCCATGGGATTAATTGAGTAGTCAACCCAGAGGGGGTGTCTACCGGTCAGATCTGGGATTAAGAGAAAGGGCCTCGGCAACCATGCCACGACGCGGCAGAAGTCCCCCGCGTCGAATTCGCTGACGGTTGAATGTACGCGGAGGGGCAAATGGATCTGCCTGAAAGGAGATATATAAAGCCAATAGAAGAACGGAGACATCCTGCCGGAAAACCTTTATACCCTGGAAGGGTGGGCAAGGGGCACGCGTCCAGCATTGTCTCCTGCAAAAAGATAGCTAAAGGGGAACGGGGCGAGACGAGCTTCCGCAGTTCCTCCAAGTTGGCAGGGCATCTGTGGCCATTCCATTGAAGGAGTATGCCCTCCAGGCCTAGCTCCGAGGAGATGCGGGGGCCCTTTTCGAAGAGAAGACCCTATCGGGAATGGCCGTATGCTTGCCGGAGGCATAACTCCGGGCGCTGTTGGCCGGACAATCCGCTGTCGCTTTCGATGAATTATTGGGGGGGGAGGGGTCCCTTGAGAAAGCACAGGGGGTCGAGGGAAAGGTAAGGGAGTATTTTTTAAAATTTATCATTGTGCATGGTGACCCATTTTTAGTACGGGACGCAAACACTCATCACCCCACGCAGTAGTCCGCTCTGCGACGAGTGAGTACGGGGCCGGCAAAGCCAGCTACTACCATTTGATGCCTCTGCCCCCACCTAGTAGCCTGGCAGCCAATCAGCATTGCGGCTCCACCTTGGGCTCGGCGTAAATTCGATAGAAATTGAAAGGAGAGAGAAAGGTGATGTGAGGGAGTTGTGGGTGGAGATGCAGGTTTTTAGAAACCCACCACCCCAAACCGGGGCTGAGAGGGGAGGGACAGCGTCCCTTCATCCTTCAGTCCCGATCCGGGATAGTTGGGTGAGAGGAAGTTGATCGGCGTTTAACCAGTGAAGTTAGAGGACGACCATAGAAAGTTGTGAGAGAGGTTGTCGGGTGAGTGAGGAATTAGGGTACAAACGCAGGCTGTCTGAAAGGAGAATAGGCTAATCTGGGGCCCGATAGGGCGCTGAGTCCCGTCAGCACGGCGGCCAGGAAGGCAAATCGCCGTGCGCCTTACGGGGTACCAAAAGGATGTTTTAATCATTAGAGGAGGGTGAGCGAACACCACATTTGTACCAAAGGTTTGTTTTAATCGTTTGAGAGGAGTGTGAGTAAACTTATTTATACCAAAAGGTTGTTTGAATAGTTTGTGAGGAGGGTGAGCGAACACCATATTTCTACCAAAATGTTGGTTTAATTCGTTGAGAGGAGGGTGAGCGAACGCCTTATTTGTACGAAAAGATTGTTTTAATAGTTTGAGAGGCGGGCGAGCGACAATCATATTTATAAAAAAAAGGTTGTTTTAATCGTTTGAAAGGAGGGCGAGCGAACACCATATTTCTACCAAAAGGTTGTTTAATCCTTTGAGAGGAGGGCGAGCGAACACCATATTTCTACCAAAAGGTTGTTTAATCCTTTGAGAGGAGGGCGAGCGAACACCATATTTCTACCAAAAGGTTGTTTAATCCTTTGAGAGGAGGGCGAGCGAATACTATATTTCTACCAAAAGGTTGTTTAATCCTTTGAGAGGAGGGCGAGCGAACACCATATTTCTACCAAAAGGTTATTTAATCCTTTGAGAGGAGGGCGAGCGAGCGAACACCATATTTCTACCAAAAGGTTGTTTGATCCTTTGAGAGGAGGGCGAGCGAACACCATATTTCTACCAAAAGGTTGTTTAATCCTTTGAGAGGAGGGCGAGCGAACACCATATTTCTACCAAAAGGTTGTTTAATCCTTTAAGAGGAGGGCGAGCTAACACCATATTTCTACCAAAAGGTTGTTTAATCCTTTGAGAGGAGGGCGAGCGAACACCATATTTCTACCAAAAGGTTGTTTAATCCTTTGAGAGGAGGGCGAGCGAACACCATATTTCTACCAAAAGGTTGTTTAATCTTTTGAGAGGAGGGCGAGCGAACACCATATTTCTACCAAAAGGTTGTTTAATCCTTTGGAGGAGGGCGAGCGAACACCATATTTGTACTAAAAAGCTGTTTTAATCCTTTGAAAGCCCATTCAATCATCGTGCTTAATATGAGACAAAAATATGAGTAGGAATTAGTAAGTCGTGTACGAACAAAACTCTTTTTACCACTTTCCAAACGAACCTCGGCCCCGCACACAATATCACCCATATAAAGTTGCTAAATACCTGCTACAAAAAAGTAAAGACGAACTCGAATTCTCCTTTTTTTCCTTTAACAAAGATTTCTTAATTGAGTGGGAGGGAATGTAAGGTTTTCTAAGATTTTCCGACTTCTTCTAAACAAAACAGCACAAACTGAGTTCGCCGACTCATTTCAGATCCTAACATAAACACGTAGTCCTCGAGCATTTAATCGATACCCTTCTTTCTGATTTAGAAAGACGTCATTTATCTAAACAGACACACACGTTTACACATTAATTATATATACACAGAATCGAGCCATCAGACAAAGTTTACTCAAGGAAGTGTTGGTTGAACGAAGAGGAGAGCAGAATTGCTTTGAACAGTTGTAAAAGACGAGTCGTCGGAGAAATTGTATTTATTTACTTAAAACAAACCAAATGGGCGTTTCAAAATCGGTTTGTAAAGAAAGGTGGGATGTTATGGAATGTTAAAGTGTGTGGAAATTGCATAGTTTGAATAGCTATGGCTGCCTGTCCAAAACATAAGCAAGGCTCCTAACACGAACCCTCTAGGGGATGTTAAGTGTATCTCGGGGAACCCTGGGTAGCTTAGATCGGAAGCCTTGCATACCCTCCAGCCCCAACGCCCGCAATTTGCCCTCTCTGTCTCAATGCCAGAAGGAGGACTGAAAGGCTAAAACGACGCATTTCTACACAACCTTCACTACACATCTCTCCCTGCAAAATATCTGAATGATACATCCTCGCTTGTATTTTACTGTAATTAAAGAAACAAAAACAACCGGCGAAGATAGTGGTAAAGAATAGGTAACAGAGCTTCCGTAACAGAAGCTTTGACAAAAACGATAGAGAAGACCCGATATCAAATGGAATTCTCGGCGAATGGAGATCTCTCATCAAACGGGTTGATACCAGTCAAAGTTTAACTTCGGCTCAAATGCAACAACAGAGGATGCATGAAGGTCATCCCTAATTGCTCGCTCCGTTCATCGGCCACGACAAAAGACCCACTTCTTGCAAAAACTAATTGTGTCAATAGCATAAAGGGAGGTCGGTAATATCGGCAACTTTACTAAGGTACCCTTGACAAGGTGGTTAAATTAGACCTTACGAATGCTAATGTATGGCCTTGTTTCTCTATTTTGGGGGCACCTTCCCTGCCCCTTTATTTACAGTTAGCGATAGTCACTATGGGTATAAGAAAAGTCTGAAAGATGCGGGTCTTCAAGGAACGCTTAAAGGCATCAAGGAAGAATTATTCTAATCTTTATCATTCGTAAACTTTTTTTCACTTTAATCTATTCACGTTTTATCTCCCCTCTCCCTTCTAGTAAGAAGAGTGTAAATATAAATAATTATAATAGGAAAGATGATAAAAATAAGGATAACAAAACAATATAATGAGCCGAGGTTCTGAAGCTGAGAGTGGCGATTGGAAAATCGTCAAGAAACAAAGCTAAAAACCCAGTTCCTTCTCCCCCCGCAAAACAATCAAGTAAATCCATGTATCTAAGGGGTGCAGTGAGTAATTTGTGGTCTCAGTTCAATACAAAAGAAAACAAAATTCATTTTCGCAGAAAAAATTACCAAATTACTTGTTAAAGATTTGAAGGAGAGTAATATACATTATATTCAATGAAATCGCTGTCGGCTTCCAGGCGGCGTCACAACATGATGCATACCTTCTCGATGCTCCCCCTGTGTTAACTAGGTGAAAACTGTGGTAATTCTGGATCTAAGCTTCACCTTAATGGTGCACGAAAACTTGTTAGTCTCTTTCTCTCTCTCTCAACCACGCCCCACACATAATAGTCCAGGGGGCTACAGTCTGAGGAGTTGGGTGGTCAGATGTTCAGAGTAATGTGGTCAAAGAAAATGTCTGACAATCAAGAGTGGATCCTCCTGATTGTATCTAATGGTGGGTGCAGACTCCTGCTGCTACACGTACGGGCTTCCAGTGGCCACTAACTCCTCCCGGCACTTGATTTAGCCCTCCGTATTGAGTCTGCGATCCTCCGGGAAGAAACGGGACAATAACGTAGGCTTCGCTACTGACCATCCCAAACACCATGATGCGGACCTGGAACTTGGTCTTCATGACTCTCGGTACATCTTTGGGGGACACAGCAAGCCAGCGGTTGTTTTGAGAGTTCACCAGTGGGTCGTGGCATAAATTCTTGTCGTCAGAGAAGAACTAAAGCATGCCAGGCTTGAGAAGATGCTTCACTTTGTTCAAAAGCTTTACAGCACGTTCCTTCCCCTTATCCTTCATCTTCTGCGACAGAAGCTAGCACTTTCTCATCTTGTATGAGTAGAAGCGGATATCCTCATTCACTAACTGCCTGATGAAAGAGACTGATACATCCTTGAATATAGCTATGGACCTAATTGACTTGCTGGGATCGTTTTCAATGATGGTTTTGATCTCCGCGACAAATCCAGGGGTTATTTTCGTATCAGAATGTTTAGTGAGGTTTGCGAGCAGCCGTGCCTTCATAATCACAGCCTTGAGTCATCAACTCTTTCCTGATCTTCTACACCGTCCTCAGATTGAAACCTAACCACTTGGAGATCTTCGCATTGGAGCTCCCGGCATGAATACCAAACAGGACTTGTTTTTGCCATTTTTTTTTTAGGAAAGAATTCAGTCATGGTATTGCATTCTTTACAGAAGATGCACAACAGGTCTAATATGAGAAGAGAGAGCCGACGCCAGACAACGCATATGCGGAATTCAAAGTTGCCAACGGCGAAAAATTTCCCCCCTCTCTGTATTTTGAAACTAATGATTGAGAAAGAAACCAGTTCCCAATGGAATGATTGAAAATAAAGCAGTCTTCAGACAATTGAGGAAGAAACCTGTATTCAGGCAAATAAAGGAACCAGCCACCAGATGAGTGGTTGAGAAAGAAAGAGTAGCCATGAAATTGATTGGGAATAGATCAGCATTCACGCAATTGATTGAGGGAAAAAAAAAACAGTCTTCAACAATTGATTAAAGGAAATCACTCCAGGAAATTTACTGAAAAATAAACCAGAATATCAATTGATTGAGAAAGTAATCTCTGGTAATTTATTGATAAAGAAAATAGCGTCCATCAATTGATTTAGAAAAACTAGTCTGCAAGTGACTAGAAAAGACCAGTCTACATAAAATGATTGGAAAAGAAATCAATCACTGTCCATTGATAAAAAAATAAACTACTCCACCAAATATTTTATAATGAAACCAATCTTCTGTCAATAGATTTAAAAAAACATCCTCCCCCCACCTACCCATCAGGTCAGTGACATCTCCTAAGCCACCAATTTGAGCGATAATACACAGTGTTGTCACTGATTCACAAAATTGTGACAATTCTTCTATCAAAGGTTCAATTTACATCATTTCGTGTCACCCGACCCTCAGAGGCTCCATTGTCGACGGCTTCCAACACAGTCTCAATCTTGACAAATGAATTTATCAGAACAATTCGGCATGGATTTGGCACTTCACAGATTGCTACTGTTATCCTTCCCTCCCCAAAGGCTGCACACACGCAAATTGTATGTCAATCTTTGCGTTCGCAGGTTTAACAAACACCAGAGAATTTACAGACTTACTGACTAGCAAAGACCGTAAGGTCCAATGGGAACCAGTCCAAAAGAGGAAGGGAGGGGAGAGGATAGTTGGTGAAAGAAAAAACAGGGATAAATCGAGTATCAATTATACATATTTGGAATTTTTTAATAAGTTTATAATATATTGAAGTAATATTTATCGATTCTATTATTAAACATTTTGAATGAGGTACTTTCAATAACTTACAAGGGAGTTATTCCGTATTTGAGTAAATCTATACTATAAAAAAAATGTCTATCACAATGTTTTCTTGTTAACAAGTTTAAATCCATTATTTCTAGGTTAACACTCAATTATATAACTAAAATAAAGCAATCATTACTTTATAATAGTGAAATCATTTAATATTTTAAAAACTTCAATTAATTGGTTACGCAAATTACGATTTTCCAGAAAAAGTAGATTAAGGTTCCTCAGTCTTGCTTTATATGATTTATATCTAACTCAGGGATTAAGTTGGTCGCTCTACGTTGCTATGTCCTGTTGGATATGATGAGACCCGAATTGAACGGCGTAATTTAAATGAGGTCTAATGAGAGCTGTATATAACGGAACAAGGACATAGTTGGTTTGAAATGCAAAACTTCTATGTATCATAGAACTCTACTTCCTTTTAGAGACGCTACAATACATTTGCTTAGAACTTTTTTTAGGTCACTCAAAATTAAAACACTCAAATCCTTTTCAATTGTTACCGCATTTAGATTATGACCATACATGTTGTACATTTGGCTGACTTTGGTGCATTAATTTACACTTAGCTAAGTTAAATCTCATCAGACATTTTTCAACTCATTGTTCTACTCTATCCAAACCGCTTTCTAAATTTTCCAAATCGCGTCGATTTTTTTGTTGTGTGTATTACCCCAGTTTTGTTTCAGGCACAAACTTTAAAATTTTGAATAATAAATTATCACCAAAAATACACCCCTGAGGGATGCAATTAGTTACCAATGACCAGCACTAGTTAATTTCATTAATTCCCAATATCTGTTTGCGGTCGGCCAGCCAGCTTTCAATTCACTAAAGTGCATGCGCACTAATTCATACGTTTTCAACTTAATCAAAAGTCTTTTGAGGACAGTATCAAATGCTTTTTGAAAATCTATATAAACTATATCTGCAGCTTTAAGTACTGTGGTCTTAGGAACACAGTATCAAATGTTTTATGTACAGGTATATAAACTATATTTGCAGCTTTTGGTAAGTCAAAGAATGTAACTATTTTGTGAAAATATTCAAGCAAGTTACTCAAACACGAGCGGTCTTCTCTCAACGAGTCTTTGTTCGCCCTCTTGGAAGACCCTGCCTTATGGGGTATGGGTAACAGGACCCTTTCCAACTCAGGAGGGGCCATCCATCCCAAGGTGTCAGGGATCTCAACTGAGGACTCTAGGTCTGTGTTCTGTAATCATCATCGCTGGGGTGGGTGAGTCGACCTCCATTGTGAAAGAAAGGGGGACAGGTACGTCGGCACTCAATAAGGTCAGGAAATATTGGAGAATGACAGTGACGGGCACAGCTCGACGGTGATCACCAACCCTAATCCTTCTAAATGTATGAGTTCGTAGAATAAGCATACGAATTCAAAGGTACGAATTCATCGCCCCAATTAAAGATATTTCTAAAACCATTTGGGATGCGTGAGATAGTAAAGTTGACAAAAGTCTTGGATTTTGTAATGAATGATGCCAAATGTCTGAGAGGAAAATTTTCTGGTTTTCTTAACGTTAAAATGAAATGTGGTGGTGTAATGAGAAGTGCAGGAGAAAAGTGGAGACTAAACCGAAGGCATTCGGTATATAAAAGATGCTAAAAAGAAAACCGATTACTTCGTCCTGGCGATTGGCCAAAAATGCTCATCTTGCAACCCAACTCACCGGCTCTACTGAACATAGGAGAGGGAAGTTAATTCCCAAACACCACAAGAGCGTTCTAGGCAATTTTTCGAATTTTGATCTTTGTCCAAAGCTCACCCCAATTACAAGGTACAAGGTTTGCAATATCACAGAACAATACTTCTTAATCTTCCTACTTATTCATCGTATGCCCGAATTTCATTTCTTCAGGTCCATTCCAAATAATAAGAACGATAAATGGAATATTTTACAGAAATAAAATGTGATCTATTTATTTCATTTAATCTTTGTCTACATTCAATAAAATCCTGTAGATTATTTACAATCTGAAGAAAGATCAATATTCCAAAAAAAGTCTGCCAATTTGCGGGTTGTATCTTACCCTTCATGTTGGATTTATTCTCTGGTTGAGCCCCGTCAGAGGAAAGAGCCGTAATGACCCTTGCTGAGAGCAGATTAATTTCTATTCCATCGATGTATGCAGATTAGGTGGTCCATATCGACCAGCTTTCAATCACAATATTTCACTTAACATTTATCGATGAAGGAGATTAGAAAAATAGAAGCACCAATTAGATGGGTTTTGTTTCATATTATGCCGACGGTGAGGAAGAATCCTATTAAAGATTAGCGTTAGTAGGACAAATTAGATGACGGGAAAAGCAAAAACAGATTTCAAACGAGCCCGTAGGAAGCAGTAACATAGATACGCATCCGTAGACCACTTAAATAGACATCATGGGAGACAAAATAACAACATATGAAACTTGAGTACTTATTCTAGGTTGGAGATGGTGAGAAAATACGAATGAGTAATACGAACAAGAGTTATGAGTAATAAAACAAAATAATTTTGAAATTGATTCTTGGATGACAAGATAGGCAATAGGAAACCACCAGAGTCGCGAATACTTTTAAAGAAAGTGACTCAGCAAAAATGGCTTAATTGACTTCCAATCCCCGATGAAAACGACTAAGAAAGCAAAGTTTCACTTCCCTAATGACTTAAAAAGAGCCCAAAATCAACCAGAAAGATAAAAACTCCCCAAATGGAATCTCTCATCGGCTTGGCGAGAAAGAGAGTCGTTCTGGTCCTAAATTGAAACGACTCGGTAAAAAAGCGAACAAAACACAGACGCCTTCTTCCTTCCCAAATGACGCAAAACAGGCCTCCATCAGCCGGAACGGGGCCTATTACTGCCAAAATGGGCGGGAAAATTAAATTACAGCGGCGGCTGATCTCCAACATGACTGTTTCGCATCGATCGCTCAGTGTTCAAAATTGACTTAGCGAAATTAACGGAGGGACGCAAAATGCTCCCATACGAGGTGGAGAGGGACCCAACCAACGCTGGCGGGAAGGGGCGGGGGGATCTGCGAATAACGATCGTGACTCAACTAAATGAACCACTCGGATCGTTTGGAAGCAGCAGATTTCAAAGTCGCTTTTGGCCTATACTTCAGACACGGCCTTCCCCTCGTACGAGTATAATGGAATGAGATGGAATGTAGGGGAATGTGATAGGAGTGTAGGGGAATGTGAAGGAGTGATTTGAAGGGTGATTAAATATGTAGTGATTGAGTACAGTGCAGTTTGATGGATGTGATATAGTGTGATAGAATGCGATGCAGTGTGATGGAATGCGTAGTATGATGAAATGTGATAGCATATAATGGAATATAGTGGTATGCGAAAGAATGCCAGAAAATTTGGTAGAGTATGATGGAGTGTGTTAGAATATAAGATTGAAGGGATTTAGGAAGCAGGCGGAGGAGTCATCCCATCTGGTGCCGTCATCTATATCGTTCATCACCCGCCGAAGGACGGGCGGGAACTAGAGACGGGATGGGTTTGGGAGGCTGGAGGCTAAGCAAAAGAGAAACAAGAAAGATAATAAGAGATGAGAGGAACAAGAATAGAAATGATAGGAACCAAAAAAGGAAAAAAAATGACCACCCAGGTGAAAAACTTAGCACCAAAAGCCCCCAAATTAGGACCCATATACCAAAAGTGAGCAACTAAAGACCAAACATGAACTAGCAAAAGCCAAAAAGAGCACTCTAAAGTAAAAAATGAGAACCCAAAAGGCAAAAATGAACACCCGAAAATAAAACGAAGCACCTAAAATGCAAAAAATGAACACCCAAACGCCAAACATGAATACTCAAAGCCCAAAACTGAACACCCCAAATTCCAAACATGAACACCCAAATGCCAAAAATGAATACTCAAAGGACAACATTAAGTACCCAACGGCTAAAAATGCGCATCCAAAGGGCACAAATGATCATTTAAAACCAAAAAGGCCATCCAGCAAAATAAAAAATGGCCAGCAAACGAAAGGCGAAAAAAAGTGCATACCTAGCAAAATAAAAACAACAGAAATAGAGCCACTAGGGTAAGTTAGCTTATATAAAATACTTCTTAGAATTGTTTCAATTGTTCCAAATTTCGCGCAAGCTGTTTCAAAACTAGCGATGCCGAGACCTTTTTTAGGCGAGCAATGCCTAGGCATTTTATAACCTGTATTTTGACAGAATTTTTAATTAGTGATGGGAGCAAGTGAAACACACACAGCCTTTTCACGCTTTATGAATAAAAGAAAGACAAAGTGACACATTAGCAGTAAAAAAATATTACAAACGTGTACAAAAATTATCTGCGTAAATATCAGGGTTGGTTACAAAAATTCTCAGAAAATTTCGGTCAAAATAAATCTAGGGTAGAGGCCGCCATATTGCAATTGATCTTGAATCTCTTGTGGCGTCTAATCATCGACAAGACTGCGCGAAATGGCAAAATTTTCAAATGCTAGGCGTGTGAGAGTGTGTAAACACCTTCTAAACATCGGAAAAGTCCACGAAAAAGGTGTTTGGGCGCAACATATTCTCTGAAGGACAACGTGGACGACGGGTGAATATTGTTTCATCTCTAATGGCTTGAAATGCCCTTGAGCCGTTTCTGGACACAATTGTTACGGAGGATGAAAAGTGGGTTCTTTCCCGCAATATTAAGCGCAAAAAATTCACACAAAAAAATACATTCTTACTCCTAGACGTGGTCACAACAACCCATTTGCTAAGGTTGTGAAAGCAGTAAATTATTG
The DNA here is from genome assembly GCA_963969495.1 of Ceratothoa steindachneri. Classification (NCBI taxonomy): domain Eukaryota; kingdom Metazoa; phylum Arthropoda; class Malacostraca; order Isopoda; family Cymothoidae; genus Ceratothoa; species Ceratothoa steindachneri. The sequence goes on along the minus strand of OZ018318.1, from coordinate 199,375,052 downwards.
AGATCCTCAATGATAAGCAAACAGTTACGGCAGACATACTGGGCGTCCCAGAAAAATATATTCACTGTTCGATAATGCCAGCTATGAGGATAATATATATATTAATTGTTATATTATTTTTAATAAAGAATTACCTCCGATTCCAAATATCATATTTTATATTAAACAAAATGAAAAACAAAAATATTTCAGATGTTTAAATTAAAGTGTTATTATGTCATGCTTAGATGACACTTTATCTAAGGTATTCAAATTGGCGACCCTACATTCATATCTGCAGAGTTCAGAGATACAAACATTTAAAATTTGCCTTGTAATCGTGCGACACTCTTCAATTGCAAGCCTTAAATTATTCAAGAGTTTGGAGTTCTGAGACATAAACCCTAATTTTAAGATACCAGCATAAGAAGAAATCCGCCGGTTTTAATAAAACCTGGTGAATGCGGACGGTATTCAAAAATGCTTCTTCATCTTATCCATCTGTATAAAAAGTCTCATTTAGGTAATTTCCGACAGCACATTGAAAATAAAGTGCCACTCCATCTTTTTGTAAATAAAACATGTTATCATCAAATTTATGAAGAATCGCTGGTACAAGTGAACTTGGAATCATGTTCAGGTATAAAGAACTAGTAATGAAAAAATAGTAACAGTTGCATAAAAAATTAATAGTCCATTTAAACCATTATAAGATACCCCCAGCCAACCACAAGCCGTGGTAAATCTACATGCGGGTCTAAAGTAATTTAGGCATTTGGGGTGGCCTATAGTGTAAAGTTATGCTGATCAATTGAACTATTCAACTTCATCACTCCAAACTATCCTATCGTACAAAATTGGGTCTTCTGCTTTTTCTGACAAACCAATCACGAAATTTGACACGACGATCAGTATTATCCTAATTAAGAGCATGCAATAACTTTGAAATGCAGCTTTTAAAGTTTTTACGCCTTAAAATTCTATGAACACTTGTTTTAACTGACTTTGGGAAATTTGAAATTTCTCAAGCACCATTTCCGAACTCTCATTGTTTGTTGATATTTGACGTCTTCCATAACATTGCCTTTGTACAGTGCCGTCGGTTTCAAATTAATTTGGTATAGGTGTAATTGCAATTCGCGTTGGTGGTTCCGCTTCATATTGCCGTTTCCACCGTATCTGGACTTCTTTCATGTTTTCTAATTTGCAAAACCACTTTAATACAAACTTAGGTTGTTCGGATGTTATTCTTTGGTTGTCAATTTTTAGGGGCGATTCTTACCAAAGTAGAAAATAACAAACGTTGCGGTTATCGGCTGTTGACTCGCCTAAACTATTAGAATACAACGCAATGGGTAGGCTAGGCAAGACAATAAAAAACATGTGGCTAAATGGGAAACTATTGTAATAAAATATTGGAACAATGCACATTGTCTTGAAAATACTTTCATTTAAATTTGTAAAATATTTGTTCACATTTTGTAACAAACCTAATATTTGAAAGACAAATCTTTTATTAAAAATCGTATTATATATTTTGTATCCTCAATAACTGGTCTTATCGAACAAATCATACATTTTTATGGGACGCCTCGTATATGCCCAACAATCACAACGTTTAAAATGAAGCGCTTGAACAAATCGTCCTTCACTGGTCAACCGAAAGGGATCCTCCTTTATGAGAATGTTCGTCCTTCATATGGCATGTTTAACCCAAGAGATGATTATTGCTTTAGGTTGTGAAGTCATTACAACATCCCCTAACTGGCAAAGTTTACTCTGATATGATGAGGAGGAGATCAAAACATATATTCCATCAAGATCGAAGAGTATCATCAATAATGATGGAAACTCAATTGTTTAATAAATGTATTTTGGGAGTATAGCAAAAATTATTCTATTTTCTTTAGAAATAATTATATTAATTGCTAGAAAATCGAATATTTACAGCTCGTACCCTAAAGCAAGACTCAAAAAGGACTACAGCTTCCCTACCCTATATTCATACAGGGTGACCCTCAAAACACGCCCCAACTTTCAATAGGCTTTATTTTTTAATTATTTGTTGAATTAATAACTGAAGCCTATTGAAAGTTTTTTGGGGAGGGGACCCCGTATAACTTGCCTTTGCGGTTAAAACAGCGATGGTTTGCCTCCTCGACACTGAATCACCACGCCTGGGGTACGGTCCTCACCCAAGCTGTATCAGAGACCAATTTAACAGTACTAAAATGAACTGTGCCAATTGGTTATTTTAGCAGCCATCATTGTCATCACAGGACACGGTATCGTTTTCACTCACCTCTCAGGACAGGCTATATTGTGTCAATTTTTTAATTAACTGCAATGATGCAGATGTGAAATGGGGTTAACAGTTCATTTTAGTGCTGTTAGATTGACCTATTTGTTACCGTCAATCGTTAAGCGGCATTACAGTTAAATTTTAAATAACCTGCCTTTGAAAATATTCAAATTTGGAATACTTATGACCTGCGTTAATCCATTAGACAAATCAACTACTCTATTAGAGAAAAGATATTTTCTCAAATCCATCCTACATGTGTGATTTTTTAATTTAGTAGTGACCCCTAGTCCTATTACTACCTTCTTACTTGATAAATATCTTTGGTCAGCCAAAACCTAACTCCATTTGACCTGCGAATTTTCTTCTTTCAAACGCCTAGGCCTATCTGGAGGACGACCTGAGCAAACCGAAGGCTCTCAATTGAGGCCGAGATGTTTGGGAAAGTGACCGGATCACAAATGGTTAGGATAAAGAACTCTCCTTGTTTAACCTGTAGTAATTAAACATTTGAATCACGTTTGACTGACAACAAAGCGAATGGCCAGCAACAATTGCAAATTCATGAGGCCAAGGCATAATAAGGCTTCCCAAAGAAGAGTAAATTAACACACTATCCCGTTCCCTATTTGCAATATATAATTGCAGTTCCGCCTCATTGGGGGGATGCCAAGGTTGCTTATAATGGCGGAATGATGTGAAACAAGGCACGGGGAAGAAGCAGGACTCATACTAGGAAACCCTTCATAATGCAAATAAGAATATCAGGAAGATGGGGATGAAAACATAAGAGGGGGCAGAAAGATAAATTGGATCGACTGAGAAATCAGAGTAAGAAAGCAGGAAATGAAGCATTCAAAAGGAAGATGAATGAGGATCTAGATACGAACAGGAAGGGAAGAGAATAGATGGTGAGAAGGGGTGGAAGTCCAGTTCATTGATGTTCTCTACTTTTTCAGTCATTTTGATCTATTTTTGTTCATTTTTGTATTCAAATTGAATTGTGATCAATATCAGAGCTTTATACGAAGGATTAGGGAAATTTTATCGTTTGTTAGTTTTAAAGCAAAAAGAAAAAAGTATTTGAACTTAGATAAATTGGTAAGGTTAGGTAGACTGAACATGGGTGAATATAACCTGAAGTAGACAACTTGGAGCTAAAAGGAGCAGGGGGTGGGCAAGGCTCATCAATTATCCACGCATCTTTACTTCCCTCAAACTTCACCCCTTTGGAGCTAAAAGTAGCAGGGGAGAGGGCAAGGCTCCTCAACTATCCATCTATATTTACTTCCCTCAAACTTCACCCCTTTGATTTGCGAACCCCCGAAAAGTTTCTGGCGAAATGCCATACGTGGATGTCATATCGAAACTCCGTTTATTTATTCCTCTTCCTTCATTTTTGTAATTCAAGGGGAATTTGAAGTGTGCATGGGGGAATATTATTTTCCAATTGTATCTGCTTTTTCATATGGTGATGCTCGGCGTGCATCAACGGACAATTAATTATCAATATATTAAAGTTTCTGTTAAGAACACAATTAAGGTAGGGAAAGATATGTCACTATACCTTCTAGTTAGAGTGGTTCCTTTCTCACCCCCAAATCAACTCAACTAAACGGTAAAAAGACCATCACTCCTAGCACATTATAATACGCCAATTCCTTCCAGCTTCTCCCAAGGACCCTGAGAATAACAACAATATATCTATATGCTTAAATATCGCAAATAAAAATACAAGCAATCCAATTGCTTTTGTTTTTAAATCTTCACGAACACAAAAAGAATTAAACAAAGTAAAGAAAATCCAAGTTTAAGGAAAATATAGTGTCACCCAAAGAAACCACTTATTTCATCCATATTCATATATTTCTGTTACTTAAATTTCAAACTTAAGTAAGGATTAGCTTAGATTATGTTGCCTGTCACACGAAGATTAGGTAGTTTATACGTATAGCTGCTACATAGATTTGATCATTTATATGCAGATTTGATACTTTATTCATAATCTTCCTAATTTTTACATATATCCGAAATAAAGATTTGTTACCATATTAGTAAATTTGAAGCTTATCATACATGCCACACGCCTATACATGTCACATGCATATATCATACACGTCACACGTAGATTTGGTACTTTATAAATATAGTTGATAAAAAGATTTGAAATTTTATGCGTAGATTTGTTAATTTGTATCTATGCCTCGATATACAAGTCACAAAGTGGGAAACTGGTACTTACCTCTTCATCGAGCGAGACTGGAAATAGGGTGAGGGGTTTTACAGCCATGTCCTGAAGACCCGACTTTTTCCTGAAAAGAGAAAGGAATGAAAGGATAATTCGGGCCAAATGGTGATAAAGAGAATGCGTCATTCATTGACAGGCCTTTGAAGTTTTCTTTTCAAATCCTTCATTAGGCAATGTTGAAAGCTGCCACAGACATGTGGTAATTAGGGCCATTTGACACTACTTTTAGCAATGTAGCAAAATTCCAAACGTGAAGGCAAGAACGCGCCTAAAGAGGGCGAATCCGGGAGAGCATTTCTATATGCAACGGGTTTTCTGGATTTTATATACAAAAGATCAAACACAAGACTAAATAAATAACTGGGATAAGAAACGTTTAGGGATTGGTGCTACTTATAATGGCCAGATTTAATTCCCTTAGCGAATGAGGCGTAAATCAGTGATAAAACAAAGGGCACAGGTTAATATCCTGTCGAAGATGGAAAGAAAAACCCCGGAAAATCAGACAGCCATAAGATATGAAACAATTTTCTGATCATTTTTGAGAAGAAAAACGCGGTTTTACGGAAAAAAATAGGAGGAAAATATATAATATTTACTTAGGACAAGTTTCGGAAGTGAAACCTTCCATCAACAGTCATACAGAATGTTCCGAAAGTCTTAGGATCGACTGTAAATATTATTTTAATTTTATATTTCAGATGACCGAGTCTTGTCATCTCCTGGGGCGAGGGTCACAACTTCCAGCACCTCTCGATTGGCACCTCTCCAGGCCTCACGTCTCGCGACAACATTCTGTGGGGTATTATCAAGGAGAGAGTTTCACAAGAGCGATACCAAAATACCCAACAGTTGAAGGACGCTGCTCGGGCAGCCTTTTCAACAATCACCAAAACCAGTTTCGTAAAATATCCCACAGGACATGGTGCCGCATCATTTTGTGCCACGAGGATGATGGTGTTCATACAGACCATCTCGATGTGAGACAGTATCAATCAAAGTGAATACACTAAAATCGTCAGTCAAAGTGAATACACTAAAACTGTCAGTGAATCGACTAAAACCGTCAGTGAAAGTAAATAGACTAACACCGTCAGTGAAAGTGAATAGACTAAAACAGTCAGCGAAAGAGAATACACTAAAACCGTCAGTGAAAGTGAATACACTAAAACGGCCAGTGAAAGTGAATACACTAAAACCGTCAGTGAAAGTGAATGACTAAAACCGTCAGTGAAGGTGAATAGAATAAAACCGTCAGTGAAAGTAAATACACCTAAACCGTCAGTGAAAGTGAATATTCTAAAACCGCCACTGAAGGTGAATACATTAAAACCGTCAGTGAAAGTGCATACACTAAAACAGTCAGTGAAAGTGAATACACTAAAACCGCCAAGGTGAATACAACAAAACCGTCAGTGAAAGTGAATACACTAAAACCGTCAGTGAAAGTGAATAGACTAAAACAGTCAGCGAAAGAGAATACACTAAAACTGTCAGTGAAAGTGAATACCCTAAAACTGTCAGTGAAAGTGAATACCCTAAAACCGCCAGTGAAGGTGAATACACTAAAACCGTCAGTGAAGGTGAATACACTAAAGCCGACAGTGAAAGTGAATAGAGTCAACCCGTCAGTGAAAGTGAATACACTAAAACCGTCAGTGAATAGACTAAAACCGTCAGTGAAAGTGAATACACTAAAACCGTCAGTGAAAGTGAATAGACTAAAATCGTCAGTGAAAATGAATACACTAAAACAGTCAGTGAAAGCGAATACACTAAACCCGTCAGTGAAAGTGAATACACTAAAACCGTCAGTGAAAGTGAATACACTAAAACCGTCAGTGAAAGTAAATAGACTAAAATCGCCAGTGAAAATGAACACACTAAAACAGTCAGTAAAAGTGAATACACTAAAACAGTCAGTGAAAGTGAATACACTAAAACCGCCAAGGAGAATACACCAAAACCATCAGTGAAAGTAAATACACTAAAACCACCATTGACGGTGAATACACTAAAACCGTCAGTGAAAGTGAATAGACTAAAACAGTCAGCGAAAGAGAATACAGAAAAACTGTCAGTGAAAGTGAATACCCTAAGACCGCCAGTGAATGTGAATACACTGAAACCGTCAGTGAAAGTGAATACCCTAAAACCGCCAGTGAAAGTGAATAGACTAAAACCGCCAGTGAAAGTGAATAGACTAAAACCGTCAGTGAAAGTGAATACACTAAAGTCGCCAGTGAAAGTGAATACACTAAAGCCGCCAGTGAAAGTGAATAGAATAAAACCGCCAGTGAAAGTAAATAGACTAAAACCGCCACTGAAGGTGAATAGACTAAAACCAGTAGATGTGTTTCATATTATCATATTGTTCCTCTAATGTTCTTTTCACTTTTTGGTAGGGGGTGATAAGACTTTCGGGCCACGCTGTAAGTAAAGAATTATACGCGTATATACTGAGTAAAAATACTATTTTTCACATTTATGTAATTTAAAGCGTTAACCAACGAAGGCATGTCGAACATAAAGTTTCCAAGAGGAGATTTGTAAAGTGGTGAAATTGGGGAAAGTGAAAATGTGTGGAATATATATTGTCACTGATCTTTTGAAGACATTCGGGTAGGGAAGGCAAACTGCAGGTAATAAATAGGGGAGGGATTTTTCATAAAGTAGGAAACTAATGGAGTGTCTCCTTGAAAAAAAAATTGTGATTTTTTTTAAAACCAAAGAATTACAAATGGTGAAGTTCAGAAAATTTAACCATGGCTGCTTGTTTTTTAGATTATAAATTTTAATCTAAGTTGCGAAGTGCAAGCTTCCCCCCCATCCCCCCCCCCCAGTGGTGAAGCCATTGCCTGGTCCTTTGTAATTAAAATATTTTCTTATTTCTCCTCCTCACTACTCCTGAAGATCAAGTCAGCATTTAAAAAAAACAAAAAAACAACTGCGCTTTGGTCCTGTTCCTGTAGGAGCTGAATTTCATTTCCCGGAGCTTTGGTATTCGATCAAAAGAGTAAAATGATGACAAATGTGGGTTAATTGAATTGTGTGATTATAATCTATTTCGTAATATTTGGGGATAAACAAAGATCTTTGAATTTTTTTCATTTTCAGAAATAGATCTTTACAAAAATAAAAGAGTGCAACCATTGTTGATTTGAACCAAAGTGCCCTGAAACGCAGGAAGATAATTGCCAAGGACATTTGCATCAAAAAACACCATCTTTAGGATCATTACTGACTTAAAAAAGACTTAAAAAAGAATTAATTTCAGAAGAGGTTGTCTCGCGTGAAGTGGTCTGAATTTCTGAAGAAATGGCCTACCAGAAGGTGGTCTGAATTTACGAAGAGATTTCCTTGCATGATAGGGTTTCAATTTCAAGAGAGATGGACTAGAGGGATGGGTGAAGATTTCGAAAGAGATACCGGAAGATGGTCTGAATTAAGGAAGAAATGGCCTAGTGGGAGGGGTCTGAATGTCCGAAGAGGTTACCTAGGGAAAGGGCTTCTGAATTTTGGAAAAGATATCATAGCTGAGAGTGTGGTGGGGGATTTGGTAAGAGATGGGCTGAATTTCGGAAAATATGTCCAAGCTGGAGATGACCTATTTAAGATGGGGGGGGGGGAGGCAGAACTTCGGAGAAGATATGGCCTAGCGTGAGGGTGTCTGAATTTCGGAAGAGATCTCTTAGCCGTAGAGCGCAATAATTTCCGGAAAATAAGTGGACTAACGAAGGGCTATGGATTTAGGAAGAGAAGGACTAGGGAGAGGGGGTGTCTGAATTTCGGAAAAGATCTCCTACGGGAAAGGGTCTGAATTTTGGAAGAGGTGGTCTAGCGGGTGAGAGGGTTTAAATTTCGGAAGAGGTAGTCTAGCGGGAAAGGGTCTAAATTTCGTAAGAGGTGGTCTAGCGGGAGAGGGTATGAATTTTGAGATGACTTAGCGGGAAGTGGTCTGAATTTTGGAATAGATGACCTACCGGGATGTGATGTGGTCTGATTTTCGTGAAATTGCTTAGATGGATGGATCCGAATTTCGGAGGAGATAACGGGTAGGGTCTGAATTTCGGAAGAGATCCCATATGAAGGGGGATGGGGTCTGAGTACAGAAAGAGCTGGCCGAGAGTGAGGTCTGAATTTCGCTAGAAATGGCTTAGGCCCTAGGACGAGGGACTTCTAAGATTTTGGAAAAGGTGGCCTATAGGGAGAAGGGGTCTAAATTTCGGGATTATTTCCGAATATGGGAGTTACTCCGCAATGTTGCTTGCGCATAATCGCCATTCTGTACTTTGCTTAATGGAAATTGCAAAAATTCAATTAGCAAAATTGTTACTTATGTATCTAGATTTTGTGTTTGTGTGACATTTATTATAATTATTATAATCATTAAAGAGTAGGTTCGCGTGGCTCGATGGTTTTAAGAGTGAGTAAGCGCTCCTTGTGGCCAGGAAAGGAGCTCTGAAATAACTCCCACTCGCAAATATGGCGCAGATTGGACTTTTTGTGTGCGTCTGAGTCCTCCTCATGAAGCTTTATAGCGATGCATTGAGATGTATGCATAAGGAAAGGACCTCTCGTAGTTTATATGCCTTTATTTACTTCCCCTTCCGCCAAAATAACGATGCCACCTACTTTCAAATGTATCTTTGCACTGGCGAGAAAACCCCATGAATAACCTCATCTCCCTCACCTCCTTCATTCTACTCCTCTCTCTTTCTCTCACTCTCACATTATATACACAGGTGTTTCTAAAAAAAATTATAGCATTTGAGATGTAAATATCGCAGAAACTACATAGTCTACAATCATGGCCTAAAGTTTTGAGACTACTATATTTTTTATATAAGAAAATTAATAGAACTAATCAAACATCTTGTTTAGGTATGTTCGTATCATAATATGAAGGGGAAATATAAAGAAAATAGAGCCCAAACTCATTTTTTGACTAAATGCATTCAATTGATGTGTGCAGTCAATAATTATAATGATGTCCCTCTTTCTTCAGGACTGCTTTAATTCTTCTTAGCATGCTTGAGACTAAATTTGTGATCATATCCTGACTGATATCCCTCCATTTTTGCCCATTAATCACCCAAAACTGCTCACAATTGGATGGTTTCAACCGCTAGTTTGATTATCTCCCACAAATTCTCTATTGGGTTCCAATCTGGTTAATTTCCGGGCCAGGGTCCCAAAACTTCGATGTTATTTTCAGCCAAGAACTATATTATTGCTTTTGCTTTGCGGCAAGATGCGCCATCATGCTGAAAGATAAGGTTATCATCCCCAAATTATTCGTGCGCTGTTGGGAAAAGGTGATGATGAAGCACGTTTTGTAACCATTTTGAGCGCATGGCAATGTTCTTGGGCAAAATTGTCAGTGTTCCAGTTCCTTTAGATGAGAAGCAACCCCGGAGATCGAAAGTGTCAGGATGCTTCACTTTGGCCACGACAGTGGACACGTGAAAGCGCTCTCCTTCCCTCCTAATAACGAGAGATTTTTCCCAAGCTCCAAACAACCGGGAGCTTCATCAGAGTATATCGCTTTGGCCCAGTCTCCAACACCCTTTTCATTATAAAGGAACAAAGGTTCTTACCGCCTCACGATGATCTTGACCGAGACTCCGGCGATACCCTTGAAAATGGCCGACGCGTTCAGATGAGAGCGGCCCTCCAGGACGTAGCCATTCACCTGAGGGAGGAAGTTATTATTATTAGATGAGGGAAAGAAAGGAGAGGTATTGGGTAGGGGGAAGAGGGAGGGGAGAGCTATTGGATGCGTTTAAAAGATTGCAGGTGAGTGCATTAGGTGAGATGAACAAGAATGGGAATGAAGGTTTGTATGGGATTAATGTAATCAAGTACGCTGCGTCGTGGTAAAGGTGAAAAGATGGTGGCTATTGAGTAAAGAATCCTCTGAAGTTATCATTATTAATATTATTATTAATTCAAAGGGGCGAACAATAAAGAGAGCATTTTCACCAGTAAGTTGTGAAGGGAGAGGTTCATCAAAGTGGGGTGAGAAAAGGGGTTTGTCAGATGGACTGGGTTTATTCAAGGGAGAAAATGGGTTAACTTCAAGCGGATGCGGGAGTCAGAAGTAAATAAAAAGAGGAACATGAAAAAAAAACCCGAAACGGGAAGAGGTAAGAAACGATGGCTGTGTTCAAAAGAACGAGACTACGATGTTAGCATTATGTTAGTCAAACAAGAAAGGGAAAGAGTTTGTGAGAGAATTAAACATAAATACCAAAGCAAAACCGACCGACCTAAGAGGACATGTGTGGGCTACCAGTAGCAAGTGGAAATGAACTTCGACTAGAAAAGTGTAACTAACATAGGCACTTCATCCGTGGAAATGAGTGGTAAAGACAGACAAAAGGGGATTAAACATATAAAGGGCATTATCCCCCCTCAACTAATGGGTCCGAGTCCGTATTACCTCTCCGAACAAGATCGTGCAAAGAAAACGGAGGTATTCGAACCCACTCTCGGGGTCGAAAGATTCAGTGATGCCACTTGCCTCTAAGACTTCGTCGCCGACCTGAACCCTGCCGTCCTTGAAGGCGTTGCCGCTGGGGTTGAGCCCACACACGTACACGGACATCTGGGTTCGGTCTTTGTGACCCGCCAGGGAGATCCCCAGCCCGCTGGCCCCTTTTTGTAGGTCCACGAGTACAATCTCCCCACCGGTCCCTCCATACTTCCTTTGCACCTTGTCTGTAAACAATTCATTCATTAATAATAATAATAATACTAATAATGATAATAATAACAATAATAATCTTTTATCGACTCGTATCTAAATACCTTTTTTATTAAAGAGCTCATCTGGCGACTGCCTACTTGGGCATAAGTCGCCGTACTCACCAGGACAGCCTAGTACTAGGCTACTTTAAAATTGCAACAGGAAATAAAAAAATAAATAAAAAAAAGGAAGGCAAGAGGCAGGAAGCAAGCTCCAGCGTCGGGGAAAGGTCCGCCTTCCCCCGGCGCAGGAACGTGCGACCTACAAAAACCAGAGAAAAAAGTTAAATAAAGGGGAGAAGGCCGGCCTCCTCCAAAAAGTCAAGTCCACGAGTCAATGTGAGCGAACCAGTCCCGAGTACAAGGGACAAGGGGTAGCAACCCCGCTCGTCCCGGGACAGGCAACGTGCGTCAAGATCACCCAGACTGGGACATTCAACAAGAATGTGCCAAACAGTCTGGGGGACAACGCAGTCTTCACCGTAGGGCGCAGGCGAGCGCTCCATCAAATGGCGTCTCTAAATACCACAACCACGCTCTTTTCGGCCGTAAAGGGCGCGACGATGTCTTTCCCTTGCCGCCGCACTGACGGGACTCTGCGCCCCGTCCGGCTCCAGCTCATCCTCTCTGTACCTTCTCTCCTCATCTCCCTCAACCCTTGGTCTAGGCTTCAGGACATAACCAGCTACATCATAGCGTGACAGAAAGAGATGTTTTGAAACCTATATGCATAAACAACGCCATTTAACGCCTGCAGGTGGAAAGAGACCGGGACTTGAGGGGTCATGGGCGTTGGGGCGCGATTAATGGGAAGATCGGTTTCGCCCCGATAGCCCCTTCCCAGCGTGTAAGGTACCGATCACCTCCTGAGAGTGGTCAGTCATTTCCAGGTGGAAGTGACACGACCGCCCCGCCCCACCTGGATAGCTGGATGCAATCATGGAGTGGGATCACTTTCTAGCTGTTGTACTGACCGCTAGCAAATGGGGGGGGGTTGCTATTAAATTTCCGCAGCATGCAACAGCTTCCCTCCACTCTAACCTAGTGCCTCAAGACAGTCTCACAGAAACGCGGCCCCGCTTAATTGTGGTAACGTTGGCGGGGGGTTTACACCCCAGGCTGTAGGATCAACAAACCCCTCCTTTTACCTCTATCAAAACGACACACATTTTATTTCACTCTGTTCAATCCATCCCGTACAAACGATTCATTTCCCTTTACATTCGTCTCGCATATGCACTCATCTGCAATCTCCCCTTTTTAAGCACACCTAATAGAACAGCCATCCTCTATTCACCCCTACCACCACGGGTCGGACTTGATTGCACTCTATTCATCCCATTCCACACAAGCTCTTCATTCCATATCTTGTTCGTCTCAACTAATGGAATCATGAGCCACCTCTTCCTTTTAAACACCGCCAATATACCTCCCCTCTCTTCCCCTCATCAAATAATTACTTCGAGCCGGTCTTCACTCATTAGCACACCCACTCTACAGCCCTAATTTCCCTCCATTTGATCGCATTCCATTTCATAGTCATGTGACATAATTAATTACTTCACTATTTATCTATTCCTGAAAAGCGCAGATGAGCGAGGGCATCGCCATAAACTTTGTAATAAGGAGAACCGGCAACTATCCTTAACCAAGTTCCGCTCCTATGTGTCGAAGAGGCGGCTGGCGACAATGAACTAGGGCATACACATGGGAATACAATGCTCTATTTTATTCATCATTCATTCTTAATATTATCATTTAAGCAAAAAAACAATAAGATAAATTAACCAAAGGTGAGGATAGGTTCTTAAAGTGGTGAAGTTTAATTGTGTTAAGAGAAAATGCCCGAATAACTTGCAGTGTTAAGTACCACAGGTGCACACGACTCTCCTGCTCTTGGCGAACGGTACACGAGTAGAATTAGTGAAGTGCTATGGAAGTAAAGACAAGTATGGCGCAGTTTGATGGGAGAGGAGGTGGGTAGGCAACGGAAATGCACGACGATCGATAGGATGGAGCTTTGAGTCATTAGGAATATCTGAGTCATATTGATTCCCTTGAGTCATAACGACTCGTGTAGTCAATATGACTTAACTGAATCAATAAGTTAACAGAGTCAAATATGAGTGATTCAGTTCAATTTGAATTATTATTTATGAGCCATCTGAGCCATGAACTGAGTCGTGATTAAACAGATATCTATTATATACAGGTCATCATGGGTCACTTTAGTATATAAGAGTCATCATGAGTCCCTTTAGTCATTATGAGTTATCACGAGCTAGCCGAGGTACCTAAGTCAATGAGTCATCTGAAAAAACTGAGTTATTATAAGTCAGGTTTCCCATGGAAAGTGGAGTCTCCTACTCAGACTCTTTCATCTTCATTTGACTCCGATTCTTTATTCACCATTCGACTATGACTCTTTCTAACTCATTCAACTCCGACTCTTTCTTCTCCATCCGACTCCCACTCTTTCTTCTCCATCTGACTACGACTCTTTCTTCTCCATCTGACTACGACTCTTTCTTCTCCATCTGACTCCGACTCTTTCTTCCCCATTTGACTCTGACTCTTTCTTCCCCATTCGACTCTTACTCTTCCTTTCCCCATTCGACTCTTACTCTTTCTTCTCCATTCGACTCTTACTCTTTCTTTCCCCATTCGACTCTTACGCTTTCTTCTCCATTCGACTCTGACTCTTTCATCTCCATTTGACTTCGATTCTTTCTTCCCCATTCGACTACGACTCTTTCTTCCCCATTCAACTCCGACTCTGACTCGTTCTTCTCCATTCGACTCTGACTTTCATCTTCATTTCACTCAGACTCTTTCATCCCAATCCGACTGTGACTATTTCATTTCTATTGAACTCCGACTTCTTCATTTCCATTCGATTCCGACCCATCTCCATTCAGCACCGACCCTTTCAACTTCAATCGACTCCAACCCATTCCACTCCATTCAAGTCTAACCTATCTCCAAACTGTTCGTTTTTGTCTTTGTCGGTGTAGAAAAAAACTCCCCAAACATTTTCGAGGGGAATCTCTTAAAAGACTTCGAGGAATTTCTTTAAAAAAAAATTCGAGGGTATTTTTTTTATATAGAGTAGAATTTCCTTTAAAAATAAAAGAAAATCTTTTAAAAATTGAGGGTATTTTTTTAAACGAGGGGAATTTTTTTTTAATCGAAGAGAATTTCTTTTAAAAAGTTCTAAATCATTTTATGGAAATCGACCGTAATTTCTATTTAAAAAATCGAAGAGAATCTCCTTTAAAAATTTCGAGGTATTTTTTTTAATCGAAGATATTCTTTTAAAAAATTGAGGGTATTGTATTAAAATCGAGGGAATCTTTTTAAAAATCGAATATTTTGTTTTTAAATTTTCGGGGTATTCTATTAAAATCAACGGGAATTTCTTAAACAATTCGAATAGAACATACGTGAAAATTGGAGGGTATTTTTTTCATCGAGAGGAATTTCTATATACACGAGGGGAAGTGATATTCTAGGCGAATATCTGTTACAAAATTTCGTGGAGAATTTCTTTTTAAAATTCGAGGGGACTTTTGTTTTTTCCATTGAGAGGATTTAAAACTTTTGAGGGGAATTTATTTAAAATATTGATGGGAATTTTGTTAATAATCGAGGAAACTTTTTTTTAAAAATTCGAGCAAATTTTCTTAGAAAAACATTCGAGGGGTTTATTTAAAACATGTCAGGAAAAATGGTTCAGAATTTTTTAAGGAAATTTCCTGAAAATATTATTTCCTATGATATTTTTATTTAAATGAGGGAAATTAAAAAAAAAATTGAAGGAAAATTATTTTAAAAAGTCATTCAAGGGGGATTTATTTAAAATATGTCAGGGGAAACATTTCTAAGGCTTATTTTTTTCAAAATTAGAGAGAAATTAAAAAAAAATTGCAGAAAATTTTCTTTTAAAAATTCGAAGGAATTTTCTTAGAAAAAAAACATTCGAGAGGATTTATTCAAAACATGTCAAGGAAAAATGCTTTATAATTTTTTAAGGAAATTTTATAAAAATATTATGGCAATTTTCTTAACATTTCTAAGGATTTTAAAAAAAAAATTAGAAGCAAATTTGTAAAAATAAATTGAAGGAAATTAATTATGCAGAAACACCGATACGTTTAAAATCATAAGTTACCGAAATATTTTTTTTAAATTATAATTGGACGAAAACCAACGAAGGCAACTCCGCCAACTCCTGTGGGTTTTGGGGGTTTTTTTTTAAGGAGCCCCATTTGTTTTGTTTTTGGGTTTTTTTTAGGAGCTCATCTGGCGACTGACTACTTGGGCATTAGTCGCCGTATTAAAACTGGCCTAGTTCTAGGCTACTTTAAAATAAAATTAGAGAGAAAAAAAAAACACAAAGGTGGAAAGGAAGCAAGCTGGTGCGTCAGGGAGAGGCACCAGCTTGCTTCCTTTCCCCCTTTTTGGGGTGTTTCTTTTTTCTCTCTAATTTTATTGGCGACTCCCTACTTGGGCATAAGTCGCCGTACTCACCACAGCCTACGACTAGGCTATAAAAAAAAATAACAATGATAAAAAGATCATAGGAAAAAACAAAACAAAGCAAAGAGGTAACAAGAAGGAAGCGCGCTCCAGCGTCGGGGGTAGCCCGCCTCCCCCCGGCGCAGGAGAATGCGACCCACAATATAAAATAAATAAATAAATAAAAAAAATAAATAAATGCCAGCCTCCTCCAAAAAGTCGTATAGTCCGCTCTTGTGTGAGGAGACCAGAGATTAGAGAAGTTGGGGGAAGTGAAAATGTGAAAGTTACAGACTAGTTCGAGACTAACGGTTGATAGAAACAAGTCACGTAACTCTCCTATACAGAAACGGTTACCGTCCGAGCCCCACCAGGGTAAAATAGCCGGACACATGACACGTATGTAACATCGTATATCCTCCCATGACTTGAGGACGAGGAAAATGGAGGCGGAGGCCGCAAACCGAGATCAATGACTCTGAATCGATCTCCGCAGGACGGAGCAACGTCGAGCAGACCGAGCAATGCAACGACCGACGCTCGATTGCTAGCTGCGTCGCTCCTCGCACCCACTTTCCGCAAAATGGCCTGGCTCCACCTCCTGCTTCCCTTTCACTGAGACACCAAAGGTCAAGGGTCACAGTTAGTGGCAGAGGCGCGCGCCTGGCATTGGCCGCCCTTCGACACTGCAGCTACTCGGGGGTGGCACTCCTTCGGCTGAGATTTAATAATGGCGTCTAATTCGCGTAATCGGATTGAGCCGCTGGTCCCTTTTTATCGATCCAGCACTCGTATCCCCCTCCCTAGGCAAAGATATGTAAGGAAGCCCCCCCCCCCCATAAAATGAACTGCTAATAACTTTCTTAGGATTGTGTTCTTTTTGGAACACCCTGCCCATATAAGGTGGCACTTGAGATCATGTAATTAGTTAATTAGTATAAGAGCGCGCCAATGCAGAAGTAAACAACGGGGGAAATTGAAAACAAAGGGAGATATCGAGAGCTCTTATTCGCTGGCAAGAGCTTAAAAGAACGAGCAAATGACGGAGAATGGAGGTTTGAAAAAGGGAGAGTTTTATAAGGTATTATAAACTGCCGTTTTTAGTTCTGAGTTCCAAAATGCTCAAAGATTTCAGATAATATTATTCGTTGCATTATCTCTGAACCTTTGTCCATATTTTGGTATATTTTTTGAAGTTCATCTTTAATTAAGTGCAATCAGATCTGTGAACTTTTGGATCCATCCATTGGACTGATGATATCTTGGCACATACCCAACCCAGTTCAACTATGGGTTCTTTATTTTTTCTATTATACATTAATGCTTTTGTTCTTTTACGTGTCCAGATAGTTATTTTTTATTTCTGCCTTCAACAGCTCTCTGAACTGTCCTGAGTTTAATCTTGATTTATTTGGCCCATAGATGGGATTATGCTTTGGTTATATTTCTTCAGAATGCTATATTTTGATCGAGATTGGTGCACTTTCCAACGATTTCAATATCCTGGTTGTCAAATTCTATGTTTCAGGGATTCATTTTTAGAGCAGCTCTTTTGCTCTTAATGTTTAGCTCTTGAGGGCAGAGTTTGGATTAGTCCTAGGCAATTACTAATAAGGTAATATCATTTGCAAATCTAGACTAAAAAACGTTTCCACATCTAATTTGATACCCTTGTTTTTCCAATTTAGTTTTCTCAATAATTCTCCAAGAAAATGATGGTACAATTTGGGCGAAAAAGTATCTCATTGCCTTACTCCCGTGTGAGTTTAAATGAGTGACTGCTTGTGCAATCTTATGAAGCCTTTATAATTTTGGTAGATGTTTTCAATGATGCTGATAGAGACTAGACCAATGCCTTGGTCGTTTCTTGTAAGTCAAAGGCATGTTGATGCTGTGTGAAGATCAGGTATAATCGACCTTCTTTGAGAGGTTTTTGCAATGAAATGGTTAATGGTATGGAGGTGATGAATAGTTAAGAAACACTTGCTAATATCAGTTTGTTCTTTAAGGTTTGGCTCATGTAGATGCCCTTGCGATCTAAGCTTAATGACTCTCACGAAAAGTGTGTTGACGGATGGGAAAAGTTTCATTGGCCTATAGTTTGTAAGATTTATTTGGCATATCTTACTGCGTAGCAGAATTATAATGGCTTTGTGATAATCCATTGAATTTGTACTTTGTTTACCGCATAGAAAGGGTAGCATTTTTGTTGTTTCTTCTTTTGTGAACATAGCGTTTGCAATTTTAAACTCTTGGACAATT
This sequence comes from Ceratothoa steindachneri, assembly GCA_963969495.1. Lineage (NCBI taxonomy): Eukaryota > Metazoa > Arthropoda > Malacostraca > Isopoda > Cymothoidae > Ceratothoa > Ceratothoa steindachneri. The sequence goes on along the minus strand of OZ018318.1, from coordinate 199,356,993 downwards.
GTCAAGTCAAACAGATTCTTCCTATCTTCCTTTAACTCAACCAACAAGAAATTTATCCATACGCGATTCATTTCCTGAAGCAACTTTTGATTGAAATCTCCCATGCAATCAAATGAGACATATTGGTGTTCGAACAGGCCCCCAAATCATTAGAGAATCTATTCCTCCCTTCTATGGGTCTATTCGGGCTTGGTTTCTTGGTTTATAGATAGAGGTAGAAAGTTATATACATATTTTGTTAAACAGGTGTGTTGCTTTGAGTTAATTTTTATCCTGAGGTCTGCAAGAATTCCAGGAGGGAGAGTGGATCCAAATCACCCTCCATAAAAGGCGAGTGGTCGTGTAATCAAAGCGGTCTAGAGGCAACAGGAGAAGGAGCCATTTGAAAGGGTAGATAGGAGAGCAATGTACAAGAGACCCGGGAGAACTCGCCAGCTTCTCCAGGTCTTTTTAAAGAGTTGGACCACTCAGTGATCCAGCCCTTCCATATGGGTGTGGGGATTTTTTTTTTTTTGGGGGGGGGGAGTGCACGCGTCTTTCAGGTTCCTGCTAGCATAGTAATGATGGAGAAAAGTATGTGATAAGAGATTTGTAAGGTATATGGGGAAAGAGAGAGAGAGGGAAAGCTTTCTAGAAACAAGGTCTACTGAACAAAAAGTCGCGTGCTCTCACTTATTCTGATTTATGACCTTAGGACCTTTAAAACTTTCAATAATTCCAGGACTAACCTTGGGAGGACCTTGGCAATTATATCATTCGAAAGAGAATGAAAAACAACATAAGGGTTTCAAATTTCCTCCGAATCGGCCGAATAGTTATGTTATCACCAAGTAATTCCCCGGCTAATCTTGGGATAACTTTGCAATTATATTATTCGAAAGAGAATGCAAAACAACATAAAGATTTAAAATATCGTTAGAATCGGCCGAATAGTTATGATGTTATTGCCAAAACAGAAAATAATTGCCGGGCTAACCTCAGGAGGACCTTGGCAATTATATCATTCGAAAGGGAATGTAAAACAACATAAGGGTTTCAAATTTCGTTAGAATCGGCCGAATAGTTACAATGTTATTACGAAAAAAAAGCAAAACAAGGACCGACCGACCGACATAGTGAGATGTAGAGTTGCCCGCAACTAGACTCCCGCGTGACTAAAATGGACTTGATTGACTAACCATATATTTCACCATCTTAATATTTTAGAAACCGTTTGAGGACAGTTGTTCGAAAAACAAATGTTCGCATGTGCAAGCTTTCAAATTATGCATAAAATAAAAAAAAAATGTAACAATTGTATTTATTCTTTCTTTAAATCTTGAGCTAACCACGCCCATGGAAAAATTCAAAAGACTATAAACCCAAGGGGCTCCAGAGGAAGATCAGCTTGAACATAAAAATACGATAGAGACAAAAGAAGATTAAAGATTAAATACGGAGAAAAAATAATAATAACACCCAATAAAATGGAAATCAGGTGATATCAGCAGATAATAAGAATGAGTTAGCTTCCCTCTTAAATGTTATGACATCAGTAGACTGCACGGTTGCAGCCACAATATAACTCTTGGCAAACTGATTTGTACAATGCCCGATACTAGAAAATATCACACTATTAGCAGTGGCTGCCTGGCTTGTATTACGAGCAAAAACAGCTAAATCAGGTAAGGACAAATGCAAAGGATGTTTATCACTGTAGTACATTTTATGTAACAAGCCACAGGTAAAATAAACTTGACCGAAGACATAACTCTATCCAGGAGCTTAAGATGAGAATCTGCACTTCAGGACCACACAGGAGAGCAGTACTTCAAACAGGAAAGAAAGAAGGAATTAAAACACTTAATAGCTTCGTCTCTAAACATTCTAATACATCTCCTCAAGATACCAACTTCCTGGGAAACAGAGGACGCAATATTACGTATGTGCTTCTCAAAAGTCAATTTCTTGTCGAAAGTAACCACCAAATTTTAAAATAGTCACTGGTATTTAATACTGTTCCATCAATATGTAGATCAGGATGCATAGGCAAAAGTGCTCTGGACCGACTAACTATCATATTCTGAGGTTTAGAAGGGTTAAGCTTCATGCCCCAAAGCTTACACCACTCATAGACACATGCTAGGTCTCTATTCATGGAATCAGCTACTACATTCTTCAGGCGGGGAGAAGGAACCACAGCCAAAAGAGTTGCATCATCAGCATATGCAATCAGTTTGTTTTCTAAATCATGGCACATGTCACTTGTATAAATAATAAATAGCAAAGGAACAAGAACACTACCCTGAGGGACACCTGAGATTACATTTCTAACACTACTATACTGGCCATCAACACAGACCCTCTGGGTTCTGGCAAGCAAGAATTCACTTAAAATATTAAGAAAAAAGCCACCAATCCCTGATAATCTTAACTTGTAGAGAAGTGCTCTATGATTCACACGATCAAAGGCTGCACTGAAATCTAAACCTGCAATGCGTGTCTCAGTACCTTAATCAAGATCACTTTACAAAGCTGTAGAAATTGACAAGAGTGCATCACAAGTTCCAAGCCCCTTTAGAAAACCAAACTGTAATGTTGGTAGTAGATTATTATCTTCAGCAAACCTACGAAGGCGATTAGAGAGCAGTTTCTCAAATACTTTAGATAAGACCGGGGTAATTGATATTGGCTTGTATTCTGAAGGAGATGAGGATGGACTTAGCCCTTTAGGTAATGATGCAATATTTCCCATCCTTCACACTGATGGAAAACTAGCAGGTCTAACTAACTTGCGGAAAATTGTAGCAATTTTTGGAGCAATAAAATCCGCAGATTTTTAAATTGGTATTTTCGAATAAGTGTATTTTCAAACTATTTTCGAACAATTGTACAGAACAATTGCATTTACGAACAATTGTATTTATGAAGAATTAATTGTACTTTCAAACAAGAGGCACCAAACCATTAGAAACATCTATTCCTACGTTGGCATTGGTTGTCTGACTCTTTGTGGCAAGATGTCTCCATATATAGATGTATTCCTCTCCTTTGTGAGTAACTCATCTAGCATGGTTGACGAGTTGATTGATTAATGACCGATTTGACGTCTTTTCACAGAACTTCCGTCTTGTTTTTTTGTTTTGTTTTTATCAATCTAAGTATCTAGACTAAAAAACAAATGAGTGAAAGTGAAGTTATTTGCCATCCGTTATCCAACTTTTTATTTTTGTTCTTTATATCAGGTTGGAACGAAAGCAATGTCCGATTTGCTAGAATAAAGTTCTAGAGAGTATTTATTAAAATAGTGTCTCTTATTATCGTTTAGGAATGCTACAATGAGTAATTTATATCTTTTTCTTTCAGATTATTAAAATATTGTTCATAATCTTCTTCGGTATTCACCTCTATGCTAGTCCCATCAAAAAATCCCATTAGACATGTTTTACTCTGAGTTTCATAAAGGTGCCAATGAAATTAGAAAGGCCAAAATCCATTCAGAGCTTATTGGAATGCTGTAGTAAATGAAAGAAGTTGCAGGAGGTGGTTTTCCCGTTTTCCAAGTTGGGATTTGGGTCAAAAAGACGGACCAAAAGAAGGTCGTCCAAAAGAACTTGATTTCGAAGATTTGGAAGGTGTTGTATCAGTAAATACTGCTATAACTTCTAGTGAACTTTCAGAACAATTTAACGTAACTCAAATGAAAGGTTGGTTAAAGGTTTCAGTGATTGTAAAATGGGTCCCGCACGAACTGTCCACGGTGAATCTGCAGAAGCGTGTTGCTTACTGTGAGCCATTGCTTTCACGACACCTTCAGGCACTATTTGGGGGCAGGCTTGTCACTGGTGATGAGAAGTGGATCCTTTGTCATAACGTTAAACGCCGCCTTTCGTGGATCAGTGAAGGAAGCAGAATTTCTCAACAACCGAGGAGGACTTCATCCCAAAAGGATCATGTTGAGTTTATGGTGGAATATTGAAGGAATTGTCCATTACGAACTCTGTGAAACAATCAATGAATTGGTGCAAATCTCTACTGCAATCAATTTCGTCGTTGGAAAGCCGCTTTGGGCCAACGGCCCACACAGCTCGAATGACCAAAGATCTCTTGAAGGTGGTTGGGAAATATTACTCCATCTTTCATATTCTCCTGACCTTGCTTATAATTACCTCTTGTTTAGGGGATTACAGAACCATTTGGATGGTCTTAGGTTGACATGAAGAGAAGAGGTTCAAAACGAACTGGTTTCATATTTTGCATCAAGATCAAAAGAATTTTACAAGCGTGACAATTATAAGCTTGTTGACAGATGGAAATATGTGCTCTAAAGCAATGGGGGTTATGTTTAGGATTACATAGTGCCAAGGTCATAAGCTTTTTTTCATCTTTAATTTATACCCTAAAATCGGACATTACTTTCGTTCCAATATGATATCTACAGTGTGCTACAAAATTTCTCGCATTTTTTTTTAAAGGGATACTACTTAAATACTTTCAATATTTATTTTTTTAACTTCAGTTTTTCGTATTAAGCTTCTATGGGTTTGTAGATAGTCAACAGAATGCTGTATATGGGTTTATAGGGAATGAAAAGGTTTTATTTTCGTACTTCGAATTTAAGCTTTCGTTATACACTTATGACATCGTCAGAGAATTTTATTTTATAAAGTCCCTCTCATGAGTATACAGGGTGCCCCCATCCCCCCAAAAAACCGGGCTCCCAAATTCGATAGGCTTTATTTCTTAATGTTTTGTCGAATGAAGAAATGAAGCCTATCGAAAGTTAGGGGACGAATTTGGAGAGGCACCCTGTAAATAGCCAACTAATGGGGGGCGTGGGGGTACAATAAGGGGATCAGTCATTGGTCCGTTTTGTCATTAAAACGCTAGAAACTTAATACAAACAAGATCAAAAGACAAGACGCGTGCGCTATATTATTCTGACTTATGACCTTACGATATTAAAAACTTTCAATAATTCCCGGGCTAACCTTGGTATGACCTTACCAATTATATCATTTGAAAGAGAATGCAAAACCACATAAGGGTTTCAAATTTCGTTAGAATCGGCCGAATAGTTACGATGTTATTCGGTCGACCTAAGGACTCGCATATTAACTTATATAAACACGACTAAAAACATTGCCTATTTTTTCGCAATGAAATACAGCAATAAAAACAAAAACAATCCCACCTTATTGGTACCCACCCCCCTTAATTTAAATAAGTTTTGTCATATTACGGCAACTAGTCACTAAATCCCCCCTCCCCCCTCCCACTTAATAGACTTTTCTAAAAATTTCTAACCTAATATGAAACATGCACAAATTCTTTGACTTTCAATAGATATTTTATAAGAGCCGAAATCTCTCATCAAACGACGATTATAAATTCAAATTATCTGAATTTTTAGCTTCGTCGCTCAGGTTGAAAAAAAAAGAAAGAAAAGCAATCAAAATATTTTTTTCTTGATTTACAAATAAAAAGAAATGATTCAGATAATTTAATTAGTGAATAAAAATCTTTTCGGTTTAATATTGAAATTAATACGAATTCTTCTAAAAATAGCGAATGGAATGACTATTAAATTTTACGGAATTTTGGCGATTTTTTACGTGCGTGTTAAAAGGTTGAATCAATAAATTCAAGCATATTCAGGGAATTAATATCGCATCGACATTACATTTTGAGCCCCCCCGTCCTAATAAAAATTGGTAAATAACATTATTTATGGGCGTTTCTGAAACCATTAAAATGATTTTCATTTAAATCAACCTTACTTTTCTGGTAGGGACCTGAAAATAGCCAGGCCTACAGGGGACCTGTAAAATAGCCAAGCATAAGACACCTGTAAAATAGCAAGGCTTTAAGGGGACTTATAGAATAGCCAGGGATAACAATGACGGACCTGTATAATAGGCACGTATACGTTGGGCACCTGTAAATAGCCAGGTTTTATAGGTACCTGTAAACATACAGGGATGATATATTTTAAATGGCCATGTAAGTAGCGTCATGGTAGAGAACTGTAAATATTAAGATATGATACAAGCCTGCAAATAACCAGGCAGAGTAAGGAACTGTAAAACTTCTGAATACTGATAACCTCCCAAACGTTCATCGACGATGCCATTAAACTTTAGTGAGGACTTGTAAATAGCTTCAAAATGTGATCCGAACCCTAGGCAATCGTCCCTGAATCAGAGATTATCTCCGAGCCACTTTGGAATATACTTAAATGTTTGTTGATGCAAGATACCAACGGAATGGGCAGTTTTTGAGTCCTACTCGTTTTTTTGTTTTTTTTTAGCCCGAAAAATTAAAAGATCTAAAGGCAATTTAGACATTTTAATTTCATGATATGTAGTCTATCAAATGTCTCAGCTATTAGTTTCTACTTGTCTCCCAGAAGGGTGATTAGCCTAATCATGCTTCTGCCAGGAGACAAGCATAAACCGTAGTTAATGCTTCATAACGAAGCGGTTCTGCAGCAGTACTCTAGTTAATAATAAATAACGAAGCTGTTCTGCAGCAATACTGTAGTTCATGTTAAATAAGGAAGCGGGTTCGCAGCAGTAAGGTAGTTAGTACCAAATAACGAAGCTGTTCTGCAAAAGTACTGTAGTTCATGTTAAATAAGGAAGCGGGTTCGCAGCAGTAAGGCAGTTAGTACTAAATAACGAAGCTGTTCTGCAAAAGTACTGTAGTTCATGTTAAATAACGAAGCGGTTCTGCAGCAATACTATATTTAGCTCAGGCTAAATAACGAAGCGGCCTAGTCTTCTAAATACGAAGTTTATCGTAGAGTGAAAAAACCAAGAGCGTGTGTTTGCGAAGAGCAGAGTTTAGGTATTGGCTGAAATTGGAGCTCAGCCGTTTGCTCTGTTTATAAAAAAGGCGTCTGAGATGAAAGGTATGATGTGTGGCAGCTTATGGATCAAGAAAGGTGAAGTGAGTGTATGATAGTATTTGGCTTTGCAATATGAAAGAAGCATTGTTGGGAACGAGAGTAAAGTATGACAACTCGGTTAGAAAGCGTTGTGAGAAAGAGTGGTGTCATGAGAGGAAATGGAGAGCATCAGGTATGAGAAGAGTGCGTAAAGATGATATGAAAAATAAGTAAGGAGGCATACATTGAACTCTACGTAACGTCGCAATGACCATAAAGCTTGGGTGTCATGACCAACAAAACTTTTGCCATAACCTATGTATGGTATGTGGCGAATTTATTGAAGAAACAAGTTTTCTCATTTCTTTCTTTTTTTCTTCTTCATTCTATAATAATAGTGTCACAACTACTGACAAGAATACTACATATACCTCATCATTTCAAGAATATATGTTTAATCACTGTACGAATTTTTCTATCAAGGCAGCAAAGGAGAGAGCGAAACGAATAGAGGATGCCATTGAAAAAGAAATCAAGGCACCAAAGGAGAGAGCGAAACGAATAGAGGATGCCATTGAAAAAGAAATCAAGGCACCAAATGAGGGAGCGAAACGAATAGAGGCCGCCATTGAAAAGGAAATCAAGGCACCAAAGGAGGGAGCGAAACGAATAGAGGCCGCCATTGAAAAGGAAATCAAGGCACCAAAGGAGGGAGCGAAACAAATAGAGGTCGCCATTGAAATAGAAAATCAAGGCACCAAAGGAGGGAGCGAAACGTATAGAGGCCTCCATTGAAAAATAAATCAAGGCACAAAAAAGGGAGCGAAAAGTATAGAGCCCTCCACTTAAGAGGTGGTCAAGGCACCTAAAGTGGTAAAGAAACGTATAGAAGTCGCCACCTCATTCCCAGTCTCAGGGTGGAGATTAAGAAGGCGCGGACAGCTATGCAGTGCATACAACCGACTACAATGCGCTCAATCGCATACCAATACACCAGGCGTCGGCAAACCCTGGCATGCGAGGCATCTATCCTTGGCACGTGAAAAGATTTTCCCTCTCCTTTAAGCAAGGGCAGGATCACATTAAAAAGTATACATATTTTCTAATGATAAAATTTAATATATTTCTTTTGCCGCAATATTTATCGTATCCTTTGGGCATATTGACTTAGGTCTGTTGATCATGTTAGATTAGGTACATTGGGCATTATAGTTGTTTGGCACTCAAGACCAGAAATTCTTCTTTTTTTAATGGAATTGGCACGCAAGACCAAAAGGTTTGCCCACTCCTGCAATACACATTCAAATAGGTATAGACGTTGTATGCCAATTAGGATGAAATGGGTTTAGTTAAAATCGATCCATGGGTTATAGAATTAGTCCCCCTTTCTATGGGGACTTTCTTGTAAATTTCTATCAGTATAAAGATCAATATTCACAAACCTTTTTTCAAATACTATTTTTTAAAGATTTATTTTATAATTAATTTAATTTCTAAAAACTAAAAAGAACTACTTTTTACTTTAATAGGACTTAAACTAACTTAATTTTAATGAAATTGATCAAGTTTAAAGGGTGAATATTCGCCTTTTCCAAACTATTTCTTCGAAGAATGAAATAGTCTTTCCTCCTCCTTCAGATCATCGATCAATTTTCTGATCTTGAATTATAAATAAAGAGTAAATTTGAAATATTGGATGAAGATAACCACTCGAAAATGACCGCAATTAAAGATGAACACTAACAAAAGTGGCAAAGAGAAGCGCTTCAAAAAATCGAGTCTGTTTGGAAGGTTAGGTTATTTAGTTTGTTTATTTTTTTTAAGTTACTTTGGTGTTTGGGAAGGTTGTGAGTTATTTATTTTTGTTATTTTGGTGTGTATTGGAAGTTATATTGGCTGTTTGGGTTTATTTTTACCTAACCTCGTCAAATACCAAAATTATCTTTACTTTGCTCCGAAATATTTAATTTCCCCAATTAATCATTTCGGCGCCTTATTGAAATTAGTTAAGAATCCTTCATAAGCAATGGATTACGGGCTGCTATTGGTACCGTTGAATAGAAAGCAATCTACATGTATTGTGATGTGTGTTGAGGTATGTATCTGTCAAGAGTACCCTAACTTCGAGCCCCATTAAGAAGGGTGGCAAAGTGACTCGCAACTGGCTCTTAACACGTTGGCTGCCGGAGGCGGTTTTCGCTATTTTGTACTCAAGTGCCAATGGACATATGCTAATTTTTTCTTTGTGAAAGTTCTTTTTTTTTTTACATATTTGATTGTATTATGATATATTACTGTGTTTGAGTAAGCGTGCGTACTGACAGACTCATCTATTTCAGATGAAGAATGTCAAATGCCTCTCTCCATCCAAAGAGTCGACTCTCATAACCCTGATGATATTTCATTGCCGTCAAATGTTTGGTACATGGTAGAAGGAACATATCTAAAAAATATTCTGTTCACTACCGTTGAACGTAATTCTGCAATAAATGTATTACAGTCCGAAAGTGTTACGCCTATCGATATATTCAATGTTATGGTTACAGACGATATATATAATCTAATTGTTCATCAGACAAATATCAATGCTAAGGTGCTTATGAATCATCAGATGCGAAGAGCATCACGCATGAAAGAATGGAAAGATAGTAATGTTGAAGAAGTAAAGTTTTTGTCTATTGTTATGTACATGGGACTAGTAATTTATCCAAGAATTACGCTTTATTGGAGTAAAAAGAATCCTACAAGAATGAGTTTGTTCCATCGATTATGCCGCGAAATAGATTTCAGCTATTATTGCGGTTTTTACATTTTGCAGATAATGATAATTCTGCTCCTGGTGATCGAATATTCAAAATTAGAAATTTACTTTTATTACTTGAAAGAAATTTCACTCATGTCAAGAATCCTGGAGAACTGATTGCAGTAGATGAAACTATGGTTCCCTGGCGTGGTGGTCTCATATTCAGACAGTATAATCCTGGAAAACCACACAAATATGGGGTGAAACTATACAAGCTATGTGATCCAAAAAGATACACATACACAAGTTCTGTATACTGTGGGAAATTGGATGCTCAAGGCCGTGGTAACCCAACAGAAACATCAACACATTCTACTCAAATAGTGTTAGATCTTGCAGAAAACTACTTGATAAAAGTAAGAACCCTCGCTACAGACAATTTTTACACGTCTGTCTCTTTGGCCAGAGCCCTTCTTCAGCAGGAAACGCATCTAATGGTAACTCTTCGAAAAAATCGTAAGTACAATCCAAAAGCCATGACTGAAGCAAAAGTAAAGAAAGGGAAAATTGTAGGGCGTGAAAGCAATGATGGAATCGTTGTAGCAAAATGGAAGGATAAACGGGAAGTTCTTATGCTGTCAACCAAACATGACTTGAGGATGGCGACTACAGGAAATAAAAATCGCAACGGTGAGGATATAACTAAACCAGAAATTATAATATCGTATAATGTTGCCAAACAAGGAATTGACATTTCTGACCAAATGGCTAGTTACTCCTCACCTCTCAGAAAAAGAGTCAGATGGTACCACAAAATTGCCTTCGAATTTCTTCTAAATACAGCTGTTGTCAATGCACTTATCATGTACAAGGAGCTGACAAACAAGAACATGCAAATAGCCGAATTTCGACTAGCTATTATTGAGTCACTCTGTCATGTAGAGGATGCACCCCAGCCCCAACAGTCTTCAAATGCGGGCAAACACGCATTAGAAGAATATGACACCCGAGACTCCAGAAACAGAAAAACTCGGAAAAGATGCTACTCGGAATTAGCAAAGAGCGTAGGTAGAAATGAGGCATTGAAAAAATGCAAAAAGGTATGTAGCTATTGTAACGAATGTGTAGATAGGCCAGCTATGTGCTTAGATTGCTTTAGGAAAAGCCACTAAAAAGTAAATTGCATTCACTTTATTATAGGTAAAATGCACTAATAAAGGAAATTTTCGACATTTTTTTTTCCAATTTATATTAATTTTGAAATATATTTCAAATATATTTTTTCTAAAAAAGTTTGGGGTTGAAAAGTTTATTCTAGATTATATTTATAATATTCAAAGGTAAAATTTATTTGCTTGTAAGTTGTACAACATAATTCAAACCCTTATTTGTTTGTATTTTTCCAATGTACTTCAAACTAAATCATCTTTTCTAAGTAGGTCTATTTTTTTCCTGGATCTACAAATACGCCAATGAAATTTTCACTCAGGAAAAAATAGATATTCGCGAGGTCCCAAATGGTTTTTAAAGTATTATATCTCATGTTTCCGAGGAGAAATAAATCTATAAGTAAAACACGCATTGTGACCCGCCGGCATCCCACGCGGTACAGCGAGACAGATAACATGAGAGATGCCGGCGGGGCAAACGGCAGCCAACGTGTTATATGAGTAAAATGCCGGCAGCAATAACACGCCATGAATCTCCTGAACGTCCCAAGTCCTATTTTCGCAATCAAGGCACGGACGGGGTGTTAAATCGACTTGGCTTTTCTCCCAAATGTGTGCATGAGTTTTCACAGCAGGTGCGAGGTTGTGTCAACACGGATGGAGTTTATTGGCCCTGGATGTAGCGGAAAGTGTGAATGCATCCAAACGACGCCTCAACTCCGATTGATGAACATTTTGCAACATTTGTCACCGATAGCCAATTTCAGTTTCTCTTCCACGCGTTTTGTCTTCCTTTATTCTTCGCTAATGAAAATTATAACATAGCGAATATTTAGTTTCTTTATATTTATACCCTTTTAACACTCATTAAACTATAATCTCAAAGAATCCAATCTTAGTTTAGAAAATGTCCCATTTTCACCGTCCGTCGAGAATTGATTCCCTTCCTGCCCACCCGCGAGAGCGTAAGCGAAATGAATTAATGACCTCGCAATACATTCTTACCCACCCGCGAGAGCGTAAGCGAAATGAATTAATGACCTCGCAATACATTCCTACCCACCCGTGAGAGCGCAAAGGAACCAAGCTTCCGAAAGGAATTAACCACCTCGCAATAAATTTGGAGGCGTCGCAAACAATTTAACACCAAGGAATGACTAAAGAGTTTAATTAATTGGAACCACCTTCACATTCCTCTAATTTCGACTGAGAAGAAATGTTTTGCAATGCAATAATTAAAATTACCCAAAATGCTCCTTTCCACGACTACTAGACCAATTAAAGCGGCCATTAATTACCCGGTGTTGTAATTGGTCTCTTTGGTAAATTGGCAGCGAGGAGCTATCGGAATAGACGATAGTCTTGGGTCCAATGACCTCCAAGAAAGTTTTTTTTTAAATTAAAAAACACAGGAGAAAACCAACAAGGGCAATAAAGTGATTAGTAAAAAAGTGGTGGTTAGGAAGAAGGAAAATCTACGGAATGGAGATAACGTTAGTGGAAAAGACCGGTAAATTAGGGCAGGTACTTAGGCGAGAACAAAAGCAGGAATAGACCCTAAAATCTATAGGTGAGTCCCTATTCCTTTTCCCCTTTTTGATTCCCCTACTACACCTTAGCTAGGGCATAGGAAGCAATTTTCCCGACATAGTTCGACCCCCACCCCCTTCAAGACAAAGCCACAAGTGGTAGGGCAATGATGTAATGGCGTTGTTCACGATTCTTCAGCTACACCACACACCCCCTTGTGAGCTCGAATGGTGGGGCCATGGCGTTGCTCTCTAATGAAAACCCGAGTCAGAAACGCGTGAAAATGATGGCAGATGTCGAGTGTGTGGCGTCGCTGGTAATTTTGTTCCCTTAACAATCAATACGAGAAACATGAGGCAGCATTGAGCAAAAGAAACAAAAGCACAGATATGTGGCGAAAGAAGTAAAAAAAAAGTATAAGAAACAAGGAAAAAACACGGAAACATCCTTGGAAGCTATTAGGAAACTAGTCTCGAGAACGGGCTCTATTTTCACTGCTGGAACGGGTAGTGATGACTCTGTAGCAACTCTACCATGGCGACGCTCTATGAGAGAAAAAAAACTCCCACTCCATTCATAGCCAAGGCACAATACTGGCACACCCACTCCCTTCTCTCACTCTTTCTCATTCCCATTGCGCACCCCTCCTCATCTTTCTCTCTCACCCGGAATCATGGTTTGAAGCTTGATTTGCCAAAAAGAGTTTGGCAAGTTGTTTTTTTACCACCGATCTGCACTCATTTAAAATTCTTTTTATTTCTCCGTGGGGATCTACTGATTAACGTGTATTCCGAACCGCGGATATCTACAGCGTGTGGCAGATGCCGTGAAGGCGACCAGAATTGGGACTACATCCGGCGACTTAACACAACAGGTGTGGCTTAATTTCCCTGTAATTGGAAGTGGTGTTTCTACTCGGCTCAGCCGTAGCCAGCACAAAATATATTTGCACCTAACTTAATGCAGAAATTGAAAACAGTTGCAATGTTGAGGAGTTTCAAACAAGATTTACCACAATATTGCAAGACTATAAGCATTATTTAATTTAGAATTACGCTTCACTGTCAAATTTCCTGGTTACGCGCGCGCACTCCCTCTCCCTCTCCCACACTGTCTCTCATTCTCTCACTCACTTTCTCTAACACTCTCTCTCTCATTTCTGCTTTGTCTCTCAAGTTTGCATCATGAGCAAGAACTTCTACAGGATTTTCCAAATGCCTCAATTATACTGCGGAAATTGACGCTATTTTTTTTTTTAAATCATGTAACCTGATTTATAAATCACTCTCAACATGAGTTCCACTTCTTTGCACACACAGCGCAGTCGTCTCTCCTACTCAAGATGAAGTAATTTTGGCACATCTGGTGTTGTATGTGTAGCAATAAGAATGTCAATCTTGTGGTCCGGTCTGTTTTTAGTCGCGTGCGACTCTACATCTCACTATGTCGGTCGGTCCCCGTTTTGCTGCCTTTTTTTTTTGCAATAGCATTGTAACTATTCGGCCGATTCTAACGAAATTTGACACCCTCATGTTGTTTTATATTCTTTTCCGAATGATATAATTGCCAAAGTCCTCCCAAGATTAGCCCATGAATTATTTTGTTTTGACAATAACATCATAACTAATCGACCGATTCTCTTTCGAATGATATAATTACCAAATATTACTCCCATGGTTAGCCAGGGAATTATATGGCAATAAACACCTGGTCTTTTCTCTTATTATGGCGCATTTTCTTCTCCTCGGTCGGCTGGCTGAACGGCCGGTTACTCGAGTGAGTAGCTCCTCAGATAGATTTCTTAATTCCATTTCTCATACGTGGGAATCGAGGGATGGGGTTACTTTTTTGTTATATTTATTTGGGTGGTTTGGTGGCCATAATGAGAGTTAAGATCCCCCTCCCCATTTCAAAATTAACTTAAAAATGATATATAATACAATATGATGCGATTGCAGACCTTTTATCCTGAAAGTAAGTGAATTGCCGGGGTAATTCTGAGAGTAGCTCCTTAATAGTGTTTTTTTAAGATATGCGGAATTTACTAAAAAAAATATATAGATGCTTAAAATTTTTAAAATGAACTTAAAATACAATATAATGCGAGCGTGCATCAATTGTAGGCCGCCAGAAAACATGATGTTTTTGGTTTATAAAAGTTTGTGATATATTTCAAATCGGTTAATTCTTAGAGTCTACTTTACAAGATTGGCACTGCACCGTTTGCACAAGCGAATGTTTCAGTTGCGTCATAGTTCCAAGTTCTGTTCTGTTTTAGTTTTCAACAAGCATCCACTGCATTTATTTGCTGCGCTGCTCCTAAGTGTGTGTTTCGTTCTCTATGACTTACAACGTCGAAAGACATTTAAATACGAACATACTCGTCTTTCTTTAGCGGATAACACAGGGGAGCAATTTTAATCACATTTTCTGGTGACTAAGATTTATCTGCCAATTTTAATTCGTTTTTTGATCCTGATTTAAAATATATAATCCATTTTTACCTACATGCTATAGTTATTCTGAAATTTCTATTTTCTCGTTTCCCCGAAAACTGCCCTAAGAACGGACAGAGAGGGTGCTATTAGAAAGCAAATACTTCACAGTACATAGTAGTAAGATAATAATAAGTGTTATTGTGCAAAATATTGACATTATTGTTTCTTTTTTTCAGGTCTCATGTTAGAGTGATGGCTTCGTCAAGAGGAAATTGCGTTAATGATCCAGACACCTTCAGCTACATATGTGGCTGTTACATGCTAGTTCATCAAAGGCGCAATATATCAAACTTTGTGATCCACACTTATAAGGCATATTTTGATGTTCCTCTTGGCGATCAAGATAAGAAGTGGGTCCCATATGCTGTTTGCCATAGTTGTGTGGAACATCTTCGTGAGTGGACGAAAGGAAAGAGAAATGGTCTTCCTTTTGGAATTCCTATGGTGTGGCGAGAGCCAAAGGATCATCTATCGGACTGATATTTCTGTCTGGTGAATACTAAAGGGATTGGCAAGAAAAATCGGCACAAGATCGACTACCACAACATTCCCTCGGCGATCCGGCCAGTACCTCATTCTGAGTCTTTACCAGTTCCGATTTTCAGTGGATATGCTTCCTCCGAGGATGAAAATGATATACCTGATATGGACGTCCACGGAATGGAATCAGAGTCTGCAGATTCATCATCAGATGCTGAACAGTCATTAGCTCCTCACTGTTTTATACAAGAGGATTTGAATGACTTGATACGTGTTTTGGCGCTCTCCGAGAAAGCTGCCGAACTTTTAGCCTCCAGGTTGAGTGAAAGAGATATGCTTGACAGGTTGGTACGGGTATCATATTACCGAACAAGGGAGAGTACATTTGGTAAGTATTTCTTTGAGGACAAAGAATTTGTATACTGCCACGATGTTCCTGGTCTGTTTACCGAGTTGGGACTTGGCACCTATAGCCCTGCTGAGTGGAGACTGTTTTTGGATAGCTCCAAGCGTAGCCTCAAGTGTGTACTTTTGCATAATGGCAATGACTTTGGTGCATTTCCTCTCGGTCACTCTGTACATCTGCGAGAAACTCACGATGACATAAGAATGGTAATGGATTTACTTAAGTATCATGAACACAATTGGATCATATGTGTAGACCTTAAGATGGTCAGCTTCCTCCTTGGCCAGCAGAAGGGATATCCAAAGTTCCCATGTGGGACAGTCGAGAATCTGGGAGCCGTGAGCGACAAACAAGGTGAACGCTTCCATCAGGATTTCATGACAATGGAAGAGTGTTACCAAGGTCACTGGGATAGACACATGATGGCGATTGAAATCAAGAAGAGGTCCCCCAGCCTGATGTACGGTCATTAATAAATTAGCATCTATCTGATTACAGTATTTGTAATCCTAATATGTAATTCAAGTTTCTTCTCATATGCAATAAAATGTTTGTGCAAAAAAAAAACTTGCTTTACTAGAAATAACGCAAAAGGATGATTAAAAATTACTTCAGGGCGTGATGATAAGCGTGATAAAATGAAAATTATTGTATAATATTAGTTATTGATATTATGAAAAATCTGTAGCATTGAGAGATAATCTGATTTCAGATTTGAATTCAGTATGCTCGAATTAGGTAGGAAAATGTACTTTTGTCAATTCACCCAATACATTGCCCCCCAGTGTAATTGTTTTCAAGTCATTGCCGGTTAAACCGAACCAAGGTCAGTAAATACTTAATTTTATTGTACTCATATTCTGGTCTTCTTTGCACACATGGAAAAAATAACCATGAAAATACGAAACAGGGATTGTAAAGGTTGCAACAGTCATGCTCGCTTCGATCCAAGCAAGGTTCGTAGATCAGGCGGGAAATCTTGCAACGATCTAGTTGTAGTTGCCCCTAAAATTGTGGTTGCACTTATATTCCTTGTTAGACATGTAATTAAGTGGATTTAGTTCGTATTATAAGAGAAAGCAAAGGGACTCAAACATGCGAACTTTAGATCCTCGAGGGGATGATTGCCTTGTTGGAGGCCTAAACGTCCAAGTAGGCCTATTTACGCTGTATTATCTAAAACAACGATCTAGTTGTCACTAAAATTGTGGTTAAATTTATATTCCTTGTTAGGCATGTACATAAGTGGATTTAGTTCGTATATAACATCATAACTAATCAGCTGATTTTAACGAAATTTGAAACCCTTATGTTGTTTTACATTCTCTTTCGCAGCGATAGAATTACTAAGTCCTCCCAAGGTTAGCCCGGGAATCCTTTTTTTTTGCAATAACATCATAACTATTCGGCCGATTCTAACAAAATTTGAAACACTTATGTTGGTTTACATTCTCTTTCGAGTGATAGAATTGCCAAGGTTCTCCCAAGGTTAGTCCGAGAATTATTGAAAGTTTTGAAGGTTGTAAGGTGAGAGCAGGCGACTTTTTGGTCAGCAGACCTTGTTGGTACACAATCATGAGCGCAATTTCACTACGTTGTTATTTTGTCAGCTATTCTAAAGCAATGCCCGACTAAAATATAAACTAATATAAGGAATATGGAACACACTTCGTTCAAGTGTTTATTTCCCTATGTATGGAGAAACCCCTGGGGACACCTTGCCTAATCAATAAGCCAAGAAACAAATCATGTCGTAGTTGTACCAACCTAAGCAGTGGTAGCTATTCCGACAGAAAAGAAAAATAGAGGTGGGTCTGAGAGTTAACCGCCACGTCAGACCAGCCAGGAAGAGGCTAAAGCCTAACTCAGGCTTGACCCTTGGGCAGTGCCCAACTCTTCTTGGTAGAGTCTCTGAGGCTGAGGAAGACTTCCTGCCATTGATGAAGATAAATACGCATGTGGCTTCAGAGGCCAAAGTCCGATGCACATAGGGGGCTGCAGGTTGGCCATGAAAGGGCCAGTTGTCAGGGTAAATGGTTAGAGGCAGAGGCAGGTTTACTCCTTAGCTCTGTAGCAGCGGCAGCTTTGGCTCGAGCACACAGGCATTTAGTTGGATGTAGGAGCCCTCGAGCTGACTAGAGAGGATGTCCGCCAGCATAGATATAAAACCTTTTTTTTTGTTGATTGTGGTCACTAATCTCCAGTTAACCAACGAGCATTGAACCTAGACAAACGGATGGACAGAAAAATCGAAAATAAAAGATCGCTCCCACCCACACTTTCCATCGAAGACCAACCGCTGGGCGTCCTTGGGCTTCCCAGCGAGTGTCATTTCAAAGTTTACGAGTTAAAACACCGCTTCCGATTGTAGCGAAGTTAAGCAACATCGGGTATGGTCAGCGACTGTCAAACACTGTAGATATCCCTGGTACGGAATCCCCGTTAATCAATAAAAACATCTTAAAATGATTGCAGATCAGTGGTAAAACACCTACCATTAGAGGAAATGTAAATTTCATTATCCGGTCGGAGGACCTAATCTAGAATTGAAAAGGGACGGATTGCATAATTAACCCTTAAAATAGAACGGAACTCAAATTTATGTTCGAATAAATTTCCCGCCTGGAAATTTAAGAGCACATCTAAGGAAAATAGGGAGCAAATCCTTTAGAACACTTATCTGCCTAATAAATAGATCCGGGAGGCAGCTATTGATCTCTGGATTTGGGGTAGAGAAAAATCGCCTTCTTAGAAGCCGCGTTGCCAAAAATAGAAATTCGCATTCTTTGTGTAGTCGTGGAACGAATTTTGAAATGGGTGGAAAGGGTAGGATATTTGGTTTGTTGTATTTTAGATTTCAGAGGACACTTCTGTCACCCATTAATGACGGCACTGCCCTTGTTTTTACGTGGGGAAAATTGCGATAACATAATGGGATATTTACTTAAAACTAAGAAACAAAAAGCCAACCAGGGAATCTTCGTCTAACAGTTTGCGAGGAGAGGTTGTTTAATAGACTGGTGAAGTTAAGAGAAAGGTAAAATAGTGGAAGATAACTAACCCGAATAATAAAAAGAGGAAACTATTAAGTTTTCAATGGATCGAGAGGGTGCACTACTCTCATGATCCCCACCTTTTCCACCTATGTGTGTGATTGCCCTTGTGGTACTCTATTAGACGAATCAGCAAATAAATCACCCCATTCGCCCGTCACACAAAATGCCGCAATCATATTGCCGTTTCTTCACTACCTCACTTTTACTACGGCTAAATTCAATTACCCACTGCGGTTATGCCCGAAATCTTCATTTAATATGGCAATCGACGACCAACCAACAGACCTGTGCATTAAATCTATTTAAGGGAAACCGGCGGGTGTCAATCAAGATTTCCTGGGAACGCCAGATGAGCAGCAAATCGGTCATAAATTACAGTCCCCAACATCCTTCTTTAAACTGCATCCACAAGAATGTGTCCAAAATACTGCTACAAGTTACCCCAATTTAGACTTGTCCAAAACGTTTATTCATGCTAGGACAATACATAAATTAACGATATATATATATATATATATATATATATATATATATATATATATATATATATATATATATATATATATATATATATATATATATATATATATATATGTGATGAAAATTAATGCAATATCGCAAGAAAAGATGAGGAATTAAACCACATTCTTCCAGCAGTAGGAAGAATCTCATCTGCACACATTAAGAACACTCAAGATTTCGTTGACCGCCTCAACCACTTGCAATTACCGGATGGAAAACTCGTGAGCTTTGATGTAAACTCTTTGTTTACCAAAGTTCCGGTTGACCAAACCATGGGCCTTCTGCGGGAAATCATGCCTAGACTTAATTTGGATCTTCCCATTTCTACGAGTAAATTTATCGATTTAGTTGAATTATGTCTCTCTGACAATGTGTTTCGAGTAAATAATGAGTTTTATAGACAAATATTTGGCCTTAGCATGGGAAATAGTTTATCTCCGATATTGACATGTCTCTTCATGGAATATTTTGAGACTGAACTCCTTTCCACAATTTCTCCCCCTAACTGTATATGGTTAAGGTACATTGACGATGTATTTTCTGTATGGCCTAATGGCCATGATTTTGATACCTTTTTTAATAATTTGAATAATTTGCATGTCTCCATCAAATTTAAATATGAATGGGAATATGATAATAGATTACCCTTTTTAGATGTCCTCATTAATAAAGATCACCATGAATTAAAACTTGACGTGTATAGGAAACCAACCCACTCGAATGCCTATATACATTATTTTTCGTTTCACGATAATACTGTTAAAAAATCGGTAATTTCTAACCTTTTCCTTAGAGCATACAAAATATGTCATTCTTCCTATTTAGATGAAGAAATTGTCATTATCAGGACCATTTTTTCTAATTTGTATTACCCCAATTGGTTCATATCGTCTGCCCATTTTGCAGCTAGGAAAACATTCTATGGTAATAAGCCTTCCCGCACTAACGACTTCAACAAATGTATAACATTGCCATTTAATAATAAATTAAATAGTTTAAAGGACATATTTGGAAAAGCGGGTATTAATCTAGCCTTTAAATATAATAATTCCTTAAACCAATTGATGATGGCCAGGAAACCCAAAGAACATCATAACATAGGAGTATATGCAGTACCATGCAACGATTGCCATAAAGTTTATATAGGGGAAACGGGGAGAAATCTAGACAAGAGATTGTACGAACATAAAAGAGATATTAGAGTGGGCAGCGAAAGTAGTGGAATTTTTTGCCATGTTAGAGACAAGAATCATACGATCGATTTCAATGGAAGTAAAATGTTATTTAAATCGGCCAACTATGTTAAGAGAAGAATCGTAGAATTGAGCTTGATATCGTCAGTTCCTAATTTAAATCTATCTGAGGGTCAATTTTCTTTTAATCGTGTAATAAGATCGCAAATAAATAAAATAGTAAAATGTCAGCCCTTAAATATGTTTAGGCCTAACCCCCCCCCCCCAGATTAGCCACAAGTAGGGGATTGGGGGGAAAAAAGAGGGGATCTTGTGTTGTGTTATGCTTTTCTCTTATATAATTTCTGCCCAGTGTCAGTTGAAAAAGGGTGTGAGATACACCGATACTGTTCTGAATTAAATTTTCTTCGGAGAATGTGGTTTAATTCCTCATATATATATATATATATATATATATATATATATATATATATATATATATATATATATATATATATATATATATATTACAACACTAACAACTCGAACCCCAAAGCAAGGCACAAATGACACAACAATATTCCCTCCTGATATATTCGTATGACTAACCTGCATTTGAAAACAACCAGAAATCTACCACTATTGGTTTAAAAATTAGTTTCTCAAACGGGGTTAACTTGTAGCCAATCGATGTTAACTTGTAGCCAATCAGTATTAACTTGTAGCCAATCGGTATTAACTTGTAGCCAATCAGTTTTAACTTGTAGCCAATCGGTGTTAACTTGTAGTCAATCGGTGTTAACTTGTAGTCAATCAGTTTTAAATCGTAGTCAATCGTGTTAAATTATAGCCAATCAGTATTAACTTGTAGCTGTTCAGTATTAACTTGTAGCCAATCGGTGTTAACTTGCAGCCAATCTATGTTAACTTGTAGTCAATCGGTATTAACTTGTAGCCAATCAGTGTTAACTTGTAGGCAATCGGTGTTAACTTGTGCCATTCGCTATTAACTTGTAGTCAATCGGTATTAACTTGTAGTCAATCGTGCTAACTTGTGCCAATCAGTATTAACTTGTAGCCAATCAATATTAACTTGTAGCTAATCGATGTTTACTTGTAGCCAATTAGTAGTAAATTGTAGCCAATCAGTATCAACTTGCGGCCAATGGGTGTTAACTTGTAGCCATTCGATATAAATGATTGTCGGAACTGCCAATCCGGGTACCATCCCATCTTCTGACGGGGTTGCCGGAAGACCGGAGCCGACGACAGTAAGAGCCCCCAAATCCGCGGCGGCCTCCTGGAAGAAGTATTGGAGCAAGCGAATTGAGAGTCTCGGTCTGTATTGATGATACCCGGACATAGAGAGGTAGGCGCGGAACCTTTTATGGACGTGTTAAGTGGTGGAACGCATGAAAGACGGGGGACGGGGGGACTCCTCACAGGGAAGCGTACGCGGGCAAAAAAAAAATGCTGTGGACAGTACACGGGCAAAGAGCATTTTCCTGGTCCGTATATAATTAAATTTGTGACAACGTAACGAATCGGTGTTAATTTATAGCCAATCGGTGCCAAATGTTATTGATTCCGTTCTAACTGGTGATCAATCCTGTTATCTGGTAATTAATCAGTACTAATTTGTAGTCAATCTCTCGTGAAAACTTGTAGTCGTCCATGCTAATGAGCAATCAATCCGTAACTTGTAGTCAATCCGTGATATCTTGTACTCATTCCCTGCTAATTTGTAATTAATCCGTACTAACATAGTCAATCCGTGATCATTTGTAGTCATCCCCGGTTAATGTGTAATTAATCCGTACCTACTTATAGTCAATCCGTGCTAATTGGTAGGTAATTCGCTGCCAATTGGTGCGAGTTTCTAGTCTTTTGCTGCCAACCTTCGCTAACCTTACCAATACTTTGCTACCTGCCAAACTGAATTTATAAATCCCAACTTCTCGCTAGTTGCTTATGGTGCAACGTCGCCGCCAGGCAGAACCAATGAAAAGAAAACGATTTGTTCGCTTAATGGATTCGGAAGCGCAGTTAGGAAAAATTAGAAATAACAATATTGGATAATAACTAAAATAATATTTAAAATAATAACACTATTGGCCAACAGTTCATTCACCACAAAGGGGCGGAGCCACAGCGGAATGATCTCTGCATATAGTTCATGTAATTTAGGTGCACATAGCGCATGTAATTTAGGTGCACATAGCGCATGTAATTCAGGTGCACATATCGCATGTAATTCAGGTGCACATAGCGCATGTAATTCAGGTGCACATAGCGCATGTAATTTAGGTGCACATAGCGCATGTAATTCAGGTACAATATCCTGTAGATAAAGGCTGTAATTCCCCGAATCATGGTCGCGTTTATTAAAAAGCGAAAACCATCGTGACACCTCCGATAATTTTCTAGAAAGAGACTCAAATAAAATGTTAAAGTTAGGAGAAGCGAAGAAGTGGGGGGGGGGGGCAGTCTTCAGCTAGAATAACTAAATGAAATTCTTTGGGGAATAATGGACTGGAAGAGGCGCGCAGTTCTCCTACACACGGCCCTATTCTACTATGAAAGTAGCCCCCCCCCCCTCTAACCATTTTTAGAACCCCCATACAATGTCTTGTGCCCCTTTTCCTAGCCTGGGTGAGGAATAACTGCCCCCTATATCCCCCGTTCAATCGAGCCCTTCTTCTGGGGGGGGGGGGGCAACCCACGATGGCATTCTTCGCGGTCTTAGTGAGGCCTGTCCCCGTTCAAACCAGCTCCATACCAACCATTGATGAGGAAGACCCGGTCTAAATCAATACCAGAAGCTCCCTTCCAATCACCGGCTATGGGAGATCGCCAAACGCCATGGATAGGTCGTCGGGGGGGAGGAGGGCAGATGGGGAAAACGAAAAGGATGGGAAACATTAACCCCTCTTCAAATCCCCCTCAAGCTAAGCATTATAAAAACCCAGCACGGTATCTCATGGAAGGAACATTTTAATTTAAAGTAAATCCTAAATCCCTTTTGTCAACTTTTAATTAGTTTGAGATTAAGGTTCGAAGTTTCTACATCAACGAAATTATCTTTGGCGGATTTCCGTGAAAATCCATTTATACCATTCTCCAGGTATTTCGAGGCGGGGATTTTCCGCCGTTTTTTACTCTCTTTTGAAAAAAAAAATTAATATCGTTATCTCAACGAGTAATGAAACAGCAAAAAACAAGAGATCTTTGTTAATATTTTTTGCAAGGGTTGAAATTGCCTTTGAAATATATTTAAGATATTTGGCTCTTCATTATCCTTTTAGAAAGGAGCCGAGCTTTCCTGCTTGAGTTGGCCTCGTCTCGAAATCTAGTTTCCCTAAAGTTCGATTTAAAATAAAAGGCAAAAACGAAGGAGAAATTCTCCGGCAGAATAAAGGCTACAGAGGGACAATTATCTTGAACCAGGCCTCGTTGAAGTAAAAATGTGTGTCGGTCACGAATAAGTGAGATGGCAGAGGTGGGGAAGGAGTCAAACCCACACGACTCAGAAGAGCTGACGAGAGGAGAAGAAGAAATGATCGAGGGGAAAAGAGGAGAGATATGGGAGAGAGAGATGAGGGGAGAAAGTAGGGGAGAGGGAAGTAAGAGAAAGAGTAAAGGGGATAGGTGAAAATTGTAAATGGTAAAGGAGAAAGTGAGACGGAGAGAGGGTGAAAAAGAAGGGTAGAGAGAAAGAGAGAAGGGGAAAGGGAAGAAGAGAGATGGGGGAGATGGAAGGAATTACAAGGGGATAAAAGAAAGACAAAAGGGGATATGGGACAGAGAGAAGGGAAGAAAGGAGAGTGAAGCGGGGGGGAAGAAAAAGAAGCGAGAATAGAGGGGGAAAAGAGAAAAGGAGAAAGAAAAAAGAAGAGAGAGAGAGAGAGAGTGTAGGCAGTCGGCTATAGCAAAATCGAAGCTTTTTAATACTTAAAACAAAGAAGCGAAAACTAACGAGAGTATCCACCATAAAGTTCGTAAGGAGAGTTCTGTAAAGAAAGTGAAGATGGAGAAAGTGAAAATGTGCGGAAGATTAGTAGCAGCAGATCCAACTGGGAGTGCTTAAGCCGGAAGGGCAAGCAAACCACCAGATGTCAGCTGCAGCATGGTTGTCAATGCAACACTTGATCCCCCCTTTATGGGGGGTCAAGAGGCGTTTGCAATTATTCTCCTTCTCTCATTCAATCACCAAATAGGCCAACATACACCCACACATCGACCTAGGATGGAGAGTGATCTATAATCCCTAAAAGGGCAAATGCCTTGTCACGGCAAAAAACATCTTCCTACCGACACTTATCCTTTGTAATGGAAGAGTCGCTTGTTTCTCAAGGAGGACACATAGTACCCGGAACCAGAGACGGATTAAGATTTTGTAGGCCCGAGGCTACAGATATTTTGAGGCGTCCAGGGCTGTTTTCCAAAGAAAAAGTTTAAATAAATCATAAACTTATATCTATAAGGTTAACTGCAATTCAAATTTCCTCTGCTTACTTTCTTTGCAAACAAATTTCTCTCAAACATCAGTAAATCATAAGTTGTTGAACATCATTTTCAATTGTTATCAGAGTTAGTTTAGTGGTTCTTAGGACATTGTCGATCTGTGTACAATGGATACTGATCAGTAATGACACTATACATTCTTTAAATGTTTTATCTTGACTGTGAACACTAATGTCTGATCTCAAAACAATAAAAGAAAACCCTCATAGAGAACGTGTAGCACGGCACCAATCGAACCATTTATCACATTATAAAATCTTTATGACGTCACAAACCTACATGCGATAGGTAGGGTAAACACTATCGTTTATTATGATTACTAATAAGATAATTTATATACTTCGTTTCTACATTCACAAATGAAATAACTTTTCATTTATTCCCTGAAAGCCCTCCAGCTGTGTGAGGCCCTCGAGATGGAACCCCTAAACCCCTCCCTTAATCCGGCCCTGCCCGGAACACAAAATTACAGGCAGGTTTTTTACGTCGACGCTACGTTGAGTTATTCAATGGTGCGCTGAATGCACCTTAATCTCGAGCTGAAGATGCCGACCAGTCATCACACCGGACAAAGGAATTCTAAACAAAGGAACTCAAATTTTGCGCGGGATACAACATCCCCTTCCTTTAAGGTCACTAATAGTGTGTATGTACTTTCACCATGCGATCTACCGTATACGAATGGTAACCATCGTTAAAACTCGATTTGATCTTGTTTATACACCACACACTAAATGTGAAAGAGTTGTGATGTTATTGATGATCGGGCGGATATAGTTGGAAAACGATGGTAGCGAGTGAAAGGGACACCAATAAAGGATGGAGAATAGGAGCTCTCATAATCCTAGAAAAGGTTCAATGCGGAGATGAACAGGAACGAGTTCTAAAATGAGTGGATTACTGGACGCCATTTGTCAAGGACACGGATACTAGAGATGCAAAGATGAGGCATGAAACAGTTGACGGATAAGTAGTAATAATATAGTAGCTGTAGAGGTAGTAAAACACAGGAAAGGTAGCGGATAATTTTTAAAAAATAAGGTCTGCTGACCAAAAAGTCGCGTGCTCTCACTTATTCTAATTTATGACCTTACGATCTTCAAAACTTTCAATAATTCCCGGACTAATCTTGTGGACATTGGCGATTCTAGCATTCGAAAGTGAATATAAAACAACATAAGGATTTCAAATTTCGTTAGAATCGGCCGAATAATTACAATGTTATTGCCAAAACAAAATAATTCCCGGGTTAATCTTGGGAGGACTTTGACAATTCTGTCATTCTAAAGAGATTGTAAAACAATATAAGGGTTTCAAATTTTATTAGAATCGGCTGCTGGATAGTTTCTCACATCCACATTTCAGAACGTCAACCAGAGTTTGGAATTGCGATAGCAACAACTCTGCTATTTTCAATTTAGGTGTTCAAATGTGTAAATGTCGCCAGTCTTGTCCTAATTTTATAAGCAATTGTAGGTCAAATCCCAGTGGTAGGATGGTAGTACTGAAGGCCACGTAATCTTCAGCACAATGATGAATATGTTTCAAACGGTGAAATAAGAAAAAAAAAGTAAAATAGATATAATTATTAATATAATAATAGTCATTTAATTCCTAAAGATGACAAAAATAGGCCAAAACTTTTAAGTAGCTAACCAAGAAGAACTAAAATTATATTAAAAAAAACAACAAACTTTAGAATTCATAAGTAGGACTGCAATTTTTGAGCATCCCACATTTATGTAATTAGAACGTTGAAAAGATTGACACACTATTAACACAGTATTCCATAGTATAGCATAATATACCATAGCAGATTAGACGCATAGTATATTATAGGATATTATTGCATATCACAGCATTGCATAGTATAACATAACATAGCATAGTACAGCATAGTCTAGCCTAGCCTAAAATAGCATAGTATAGCCACATACTTTAGCATAACATAGTAGAGAATAGCATAGCCTAGCGTAGTATTGTCTAGCATAGCGTAGCATAAACTTGCCTAGTATAGCATAGCATATCATAGTATAACCTAACCTGTTTTAACCTAGTATAGCCAAGCCTAGCCAAACATAGGATAACCTAGCCTAAAATAGAATATCGTAGCTGTGCCGGGCCTAACCTATCCTAGCTTAGTATAATCTAGATAGCCTAGTGTAGCCTAGCATAGTATAGTCTAATTCATCCTAGCTTAGTTTAGCATAGCCTATCGTACCTCTAGTATAGCCTAACCAGGTATGCCTTAGCAGTGTATGTCATAGCCTAGCCTAGCGTCACCAAGAGTAGCCTA
Source organism: Ceratothoa steindachneri (assembly GCA_963969495.1). Taxonomy (NCBI): domain Eukaryota; kingdom Metazoa; phylum Arthropoda; class Malacostraca; order Isopoda; family Cymothoidae; genus Ceratothoa; species Ceratothoa steindachneri. The sequence goes on along the minus strand of OZ018318.1, from coordinate 199,329,729 downwards.
GCCTAGTATAGCCAAGATAGAATAGGCTACTATAGCCTAGCCTAGCATACTATAGGCTAGCTTTGTATAGCCTATCCTAGTATAGCATATCATACCCTAGGCTAGAATAATCTTGAATAGCTTAGCCTATTATAGCCTTGGTTAGCCAGCCTATCGTAGCCTAGCATAGCCCTCCCTAGCCTATTATACTTTAGCTTACCCTAGCCTAGCATTAACTATCCTATCCAAGTATATCCTATACTATCCTATTATGCCCTAGTCAAACATAGCTTAGTATTGTCTAATCTAATATACTATATGCTATCCTAGCATAGCATTTTATAGCCTAAGTTGCATAATATATCTTACCTTTTATATTATATCTTAGTATAGCTCAGTCTATAATAACCTAGCATAGTATAACTTATTCTAGGCTTGCCTAGCAGAGTATAGCCGAATAGTTATGATGTTATTGCGGAAACAAAATAATTCCCGGGCTAACCTTGGGAAGACTGGAAATTATATCATTCGAAAGAGAATGTAAAACAATATAAGGGTTTCAGATTTCGTTAGAATCGGCCGAATAGCTAGGATGTTATTACAAAATCACACAAAAAAAGAGAAAACGGAAAACGACCGACATATTGAGATATAAATTCGCAAGCGACTACAAACATGAGGCTTTGGAGGAATCGGTAGATAGAAGAATTTTAAAGCTTGCACCCTTTCCAGCCCCGTTTTTTTTTTTCTTGCAATAAGAAGAATTCAACCTAACCCGACTAAAAATATCGAAGCCTGCATCGAATATACAATTAAAATAGCTTCAATCGTGTGAAATTTAGACCAATTCCTATATAAATAGGCTAAAATGTAACGTCAAAACATTGATACATGAGAGGGATAGACTTTAATTGGCAAAACATAGAAGAAACAAATATCAACTACCTTAAAAGAAAATATCGAATCCCGCAACAAAAACCCAATTAAAATCCCTTTAGTCGTGTGAAATTAGAGGAATTCATATAGAATTAGTCTCTGATGTGACGTCATGACCTGAAAAATTCAAAGAAAGAGACCGAATTTGGCGAAACGAAGATGAACTTAACTGATTTGGGAGAAAATATCTACCTAACCTAACTAAAAATATCGAACCCGCATCGAAAACACAATTAAAATAGTTTCAATCGTGTGAAATTAGAGCAATTCCTATAGGAATAGGCTAGGAAGTGGGAGCTAGTTTCGGTTTAGTTCTTCAATTTTTGGCCATTTCAGGCTTACGCCTGAAGTGGCCAAAAATTGAAGAACTAAACCGAAACTATCTCCCACTATCGAAGCCCGCATCGAAAACCCAATTAAAATAGATTTAATTGGGTGAAATTCGCGAAATTCCTATAGAAATAGGCTAAAATATGACGCCATAACGTTGAAACAGTAGAGGAATAGACCGCAAATGGAGAAAAAAAAGTAAAATAACTAAACCTAAATTAGTTACTAATATCGAAGCCCGCATCGAAAACAATTAAAATAGCTTTAATCATGTTCACCTAGAGCAATTCCTATATAAATGGCTAAAGGAAAAAACAGATCGTCGGCCTTTTCTTTTTTTTGAGTATCTAAGCGTTCCCATGCTTTCGGTTAAAATGAGAGCACTGAGAGCACGGATTTGTAGGGTAATGTTCGAAATTATTTTGAAATGACTATGAGCGGCTATTGTCATTTTATAAGGTTAGTTCATATTATTTGCTTAGTCACGTTGTTTTTTTTTTATTTATTTGGGTATTTAATCGTTTTCCCGCTGGGTTTGGAATGTTAAAATAATTTCATGAATTTCTAGACTAATCTTCAAAATTATTTGGCAATCGCTATGAGCGGCGATTAATTTATGATAGGTTCTTTCTTTTTTTTTGCTTAGTCACGTTTGAGGTGTTTGTATTTAGTTGGGTACTTCATCGTTTTCCACCTGGGTTTGGGCTAGTAAAATAAATCCAGGCATTTGAAAAATAATATATAAAATTATTTTAACCCCGCTATGAGCGGTTTTTTATTTTTTTTAGAGTTATTCCCTATTTTTTTGTTTAGTCACGTTTGTTTACATTGCGATGGGCGGCCCTTTTTGCTTTTCGTGACACATTTTGGGGCTATTTCCCCGTTTTCCCCAGAGTTTTCGCTAATGAATTAGATGCATGGATGTTTCAGTTGATTTATTTGAGTGATATTCCGTATCTCGGACCGGCTATTAAAGTAAAAAAAGTGTTTGCAGAAATCGGTAGCTAGAAGAATTTTATAGCTTGCCCTTTTCCAGCTCCGTTTTTTTTCTTGCGGTTCTGTTTTCTTTGAAGGACCTGATGTGTCGTCAGGACCTTAAAACTTTGGAAGAAATATAGACTTTGGCGAAACTTAGGAGGACTTTGGCAATTATATCATTTGAAAGGGAATGTAAAATAACATAAGTGTTTCAAATTTCGTTAGAATCGGCCGAATAGTTACAATGTTATTACATAAACAAAAAAAAAGCAAACGGGGACCGACCGACTAACATAGTGAGATGTAGAGTCGCCCGTGACAAGACGCGCACGCGACTAAAAATGGAGTTTACAGATATTTGCGCTAGGTGAGTCAAACATAAAGGGGAATGAAAACTTTGTGTATGATGGAGTAAACGGAGTACAATCAAAAGAGACTTTTGGAATTATCCAATTATATATTATTAATACTATTTTTTTTTTCGAATAAATACCCATGACAAGACGTCTAATGTGATAGGACTAACTCCTGCCCATTCCTCGCATCTTTTTAAAGATTTTAGCTCCATCTTTTTTAGTGCCAGATTCGTTGCTTTGAATGAAAAGAAGTGACACGGCCCACCTGTCGCCTCGAGAGCTCAATAAACCCATTCATTTTCCCATTAATTATAGTGGAACCGAATAAGGGGGCAAGAAAACCCCCTGGTAGTCGTTCGGTGTATTTAATAGCAATGAACATTAACTATTGGAAGGAGGCTTAATGATTTTACCCACTCTCATTTGGCTCAATCCAGGGCTAGAAAGAGAGATAGGAGAGCCGAATGAAAAGATAAATTAAAGAGAGATAGTATAGCAGAGTAAATAAAGGCTCTATTCAGGCGCTGGAAACAGAAAGAGGAAATTAGACTGAAGGTTATATATAGGCACTGGAAATAGATAAGAAAGCAGACTGAATAAGTAAATAAAGAAAGATCGGGGAGTAGGATCTATCCAGGCGTTGGAAAGAGAGAGGAAAGTAGACTGAAGGCTCTATCTAGGCACTAGAAAGAGATAGAAAAGCAGAGTGAATAGGTAAATAAAGAGAGATAGGAGATTGGAGAATAGGATCTATCTCGGCGCTGGAAAGAGGGAGAGGATATTAGACTGAAGGCTTCATCTAGGAAAATGGAAAGAGATTTTAAAACAGACCGAAAAAGTACATAAGGGGAGATAGGAGATCAGATTGTAGGATCTATCCAGGCGCTGGAAAGAGGGAGAGAAAAGTAGACGATTGTATCCCGCCATGGACAACGTCACTTCCTGTTCGGGAACATTCGGGAAGTTTCGACTCCTGAGAGCATTGGGGAAATATCCCCCAATCTAGCGAAATCGTCCCGAGCCTCCCTTCTCCACGACGACGAGGCGAGAAACAGCCACTGTGTTTCGCGCCTTGATGTTAAATGATGAATCGAATCCGCCTCCGGATTAAGATGTCTGGAGCTTGTGACTCCTTTTTCCAAATTCTCCCTTCCCTTTCAGAATCGCCATACAAATACTTGGTTTTGACTGGAGATCGAAGAGTCCAGCATGCACCTCAAGGCTGTCCCCATCGTCTCGTCAAAGTCCTGTGAGCGTTCATCAGATAGCAGACTTCCTCCGCCGTGATTCTACCACAGTCAGTTGGTAGCTTTTCTGATTGGCAAGCCTTTGAATATGCGCAACAGACTTCCTTCCTTTAATCGAACCGAAGAAAATCTCCATCGATTACCTTTGAGGAAAGGAAGTTTCCTATTCCAGTGGAATTACGAGAATTCTCACATTTCTCGTCGAACGTCATCTTTGAAGATTAGCTATCTTCATCGGAAGGTTGGTTCGGATCGTGCGTCACTTGCCTCATTCGGAACGTGCCCCACTTGCCTCATCGGAACGTTCCCGACCCCGACTCACCTCATCGCAAGAAGGACCTTCCTCGAAGTCACCGACCCGTAAGACTGAAATCCTCTCCATTATTATTTAGTATTGTCAAGTCCCCCTTTTGATCTGAGCCTAGTAATGCTAATCAATTAACTCTATTTAAGAATCTCTCCTCATAATAATTATCTAGAGACTATTTCAATTTGAACAATCCCCTTTTGCCATTTTTAAAGACTTATTTTGATGTTTGTAAATCAAATTATATTTTTGTTAATTCATCTTTAACTAACCTTGAACGATACTCTCGGCCTATTCAAGTAAATCTCGCCAACCATTTATGCACTCTGTTTGATTATTAAGGATTTGAAACCCAACGCCTCAAGTTTGACCTCCTAATCGGTCGATAATCCCTGCGAACAGTCCTTCAACTGATCGCGTTGCTGTAGGTGATTAAGTCACTTCCCACATAATATACGAGTAGTGTATGGTATAGAGTGGTCTACCACGACAAAGTTGAAAGCAGAACTTAGAGAATCTGTGCAAGATGTAAACAGAACTTCTGAGAATCTATGGATAATGAAAGAGAATGTGTGAAGAGGAAATCAGAACATCAGATAATTTGTAGAAAACGAAAACAGAACTTCAGAGAATCTGTGAAAGACGAAAAAGGAAAATATATATATATATATATATATATATATATATATATATATATATATATATATATATATATATATATATATATATATATATATATATCCAGATGCCCAGCTAAATCATGGTTCTCAGATCATCAAGTTAACCACCCCCCTAAGGAAAATTGCATGTTAGACGCAGGCGCACTACCTAGTTTACGCTCACAGTTAAGACTTTTCTCAATCTTCCATTTAAACCTACTTGTGAATCTTTCTGCCAAATATGGAGGTCACTACAGCTCCTCAAATCAAAAAAAGTGTACATTTTTTTCTAAATTTACGCCTAAACTATGTTCTTTCTTTCAGCCCTGTGGCACTTAGGAACACCACATACATAAAACACAAGTATTACAATATTCAGCTGTCTGTAAGCTTTCAGAAAATGTATAATATACCCATATTATTTTCATGGTAAGAATTCAATATATAGGCTATGATGGCGGTAGCCATCTTTGCCAATTTTCAACTTTTGATCTTGATGAGCTAGATGATCATGTAATACCTATTTTTATCGGTTTACTGTGATGGGAAGTCCATTTCCAAAGTTATTTTTTTAGATCAGAACACCAGGGATGCAAAAAGACAGTACTACAATACTTGCATGACTAAGGTTTCAGAAAATGTATAATATTATGTCATATTATGTCATATTATGTCATTAGGGTCGTCTGAACAACTTCCATATATTTAGTTTATATCGTAACCATGACCTTGACGATAATATTTATGATTGTTGTCTAACTAAGATGGTTTTGATTCAGGAATCAGATAATAAATCTTTTGTTTTGTTTTTGTGAGAGATTTAAATGAACATCTCCAGCAATGGCTAAACTCTGTTTCACCAACCAACCCGAGGAGTTTGACGACGGGAGAGGGCAGACGAGAGATAAGGTGGAGCCTCGAGGTTTAGGGCCTTGTAGGTGATGAGAAGAATTTTAAGGGGGTACGGAAGCGAATAGGTAACCAGTGTAGCTCCTGTAACAGAGGCATCGAAGGAGAGAACTGGGGGCGGCGAAGGAGAGAACCGGGGGCGGCGAAGGAGGAGCCGGGCAGCGTAGTTTTGAACTAGCTGTAGGGGGCGAAGTGACGAAGAAGGGAGATTCACTAGAAGAGAATTGCAGTAGTCTAAGCGTGAGGTGACGAAGGCATGAATAGCAGTCTCAAGGCTTCGTCGATCAAAATGGGATCGAACACGTGAGAAATTGCTGAGAAAACCGAGGGAAGACATACAGATACGATGGATGTGCGGTTTAAACGACAGTTGCTCGTCGAAAATAACACCAAGATTCCTGACGGTAACAGAGAAGGCGACATTGGTTTCCCCAAGGTTAAGGGAGGGAAAGAGAGCTTTAGATTTCTCCACCATCGAAGCGGTACCAACAAGGAGAACTTCAGTTTTATCGTGGTAAGTTTGAGATTTTTTTTTTTTAAGAGCTCATCTGGTAAGTTTGAGAGAGTTGGCAGACAGCCATTCGTTAATGGAGGTGTAGGCTGAAAGGAGCTTGGTAATTGATTGAGAGAAGGACACAAGGGATGAGGAAAGGTATATCTGAGTGTCATCAGCATAGAGGTGGAAGGACAGGCCTAAATCGCAAAGAAGGGAGCCAAGGCGAGGAAAGTCGAGAGAGGAGACGAAAGATATTCCGAGGGTCATTCTTGCTCTCAGACAAAGGTTTGCGTGAATGAGCCTCGCGCGCTGATTTTAATTTGGAAGCATAGGTCGAAGTAGCAAGGCGATAGGCAAGTGAGAGGGAGGTCGTGTCTTGCCCACGGGAGCGTGCTTTACGAAGGGCTCGTTCATGAGCACGTAAGGACCTCCTTGGTGAACCAAGGGATGCGGTGATGGCGGTTTGAAGAAGGAGTGATAAGGGGGGCGTGCGTGTCAAGGCAGGCGAGTAATAATTGGTGCAGATACGAGGGGCGGTCAATAAGTTTTGCGAATCGGTAGAGCAAAACAGAGGAAGGAAGATGGTTGTTTGTGTGGGTGTTAGGACAAGTTATGACAAGTCAGAACCTGCAACCGCACGCTCCTGCCTCATCTATTTAAGAAGCAGTAGCTGATCGCAGATCGTCAGTCACAAATATTTCAACAATGGAGAAGGTTGAGCACCGCGCACTGATCAAATTTTTGACCAAGGAAGGCAAGAATGCAAAAGAGATCCATGAACGCATGGTTGCACTGTACACCGACACCGCCCCTTCCTATGCAACCATTGTTCGCTGGAATAGGGAGTTCCGCCGTGGACGTGAGTCCCTTGAAGATGACCCCCATCCAGGACGCCCGTCAGACGTGACCAACGAGGACAATGTGGCCCGTGTGGAGAGGATGATCCTCGAAAATCGACGGGTGAAGGTCGAAGAAATCGAGCGAGAACTTGGAATATCACGACAATTTGGCCATGATCAAGGTCTTTGCCCGTTGGGTCCCTAGAAACCTCACGCCCCATGATCGACTTCAACGTCGTCAAAGTTCGGAGGAGCCAATATTACGCCGGGGAACTGGCTGGGTTGAAGAAGTGCATCCGTCAGAAGCGGCGCGGCAAGTTGACATGCGGTGTCCTGCTCTTCCACGACAATGCCCCTCTCCACAAGGCCAAAGTTGCACAAGCTGCCCTGCGCGAGTGCGGATTCGAGGAGCTCAACCATCCCCCCTACAGTCCAGATCTGGCCCTAGCGACTACATTTTATTCCGCCAGCTCAAGGCTGCATTGCGTGGATACCGGTTTGAGGACGATGAAGATGTCCAGCTCGCCGTCCAGGAGTGGATTGAACAGCAGTTGGGAGATTTCTGGTTGTTAGGAATTCGAAGCCTCAGAGACAAGTGGCGCAAGTGCATTGGAGTCGAGGGTAGTTATATTGAAAAATAATAAAACACTTTTCCTCATATCTCGTTTCCTTATTTTCGAATTGCAAAACTTATTGACCGCCCCGGTAGTTTAAGGTTTGGTCAGGTGAAGCAGTAATATCAATATGAGTTAGGGCAGGCAGAAACAACGTCGTTAGAGAAAAGTAATATCAATTGAGGATAGTCGCCGGAACACATCTATGGGCGATAGACGCCTCCTTAGAATTGTTTTTGCCTGGGGTTTTATTAAGTCTTAAGTATACGCTAGTAAAAGAGAGATGCACTGATCTCTGAAATCATATACTCGTATGTGGATATGGTTAAAAAATAACACCTGAAATGCAACAAAGTGTATTGCGTGATACTGTCCATCGGTTTGAGATCTTTAAAAGCATTGATAGCCGTAGTGAGGCTATCAATTCATTTTAGTTTTTACATTAGATAATGACTTACAAGAGTGTATAAAAAGGAAAAAACACGAGGGTGAATTCCACAGTTTTTAAGAGGTTCGAAAGTGATGAGATAAGGAAAGGAGGACGCTACTGAGAGGGGGAAGCCAATCTCACACCTCCTTCACTCAACAAAGCGGAGTGCTCCTTGTGGAACACCTCTGAGGCTATTAGGGCAGCTTAATATTGATTCCCCTAGTAGGCTGTCGCCAGATGGGCTCTCAAAATGAAAAAACAATAATGATGATTCATTCTCGAGCGAATTCGATTATTCTGATCATCTCAACTTCAATTCTCTTTAGATCCATTTTTATGGCTCGGGGGACCTTCATCGGAACACTAAAGAAAAACCCCCTGATATATCCAGTAACTTCCACGTTACAATTATACCCAAAGCCTTTTTTTTCTGACGCAGTTCCTTGAGGTACCAAAAGACCTGGAACGTGACGAAGAACGCAGCGTCCATTCACGATTAGATTTGAGACTGGGCTGAGAAGTGCAAGACAAGCGGAGGCCGCAGTTTATAAAAGTTAGATATTTCTCACTGCGAGCGATCGACATTGTACGAATAAAATATATTCATTAATGGGAGAGTTGTGCGGACTGTGTCCCATCTGAAAGCATCAAGATCCAATTTTTGCTCACCCGCTTGCCTAAGTCTATGTCTGCCCCAAAGGGACACTGATTTAAAAAGCTGTGTAATTGTTTTCCAGCCACCCCCTCCAATTCGAACGATTTGGAAGGTCCCTTCATTCATGTAAGTTTAACGTGTGCTTCCTACCTGAACAATTAAAAAGTTTGCTTCAATCCTGCACATTTAATGGGTACAAGTATGCCTCACCTTTATGAACACTTGGAATTACTTGCGACCCGCAATATGAATTCGCATCTTCTTTATCAGAGTTTGCCTGCGAACCGATTTTATTAGATGGGAAATCAAAGATGTCAAACGCCATTCAATCTCGTACAGGTACAAAGGAGAAGCTTGAAAACAGAGGTGAGTCATCAAGGCACGCTTGAAAGCACGGAAGGACTGGATGGAAGGAAGGGGGAGGTCTTGTCAGTGTATACAGCAAATATAGAAATTATGAGATTGACTTTAAGGATAATTTAGGAAAAATTTTGGTCAATCTGGGGAACAACGGCCGTCAGGATGGGAGTTAAAAAAAAGAAGAAGCCAGGGTGAGAGTAACAAGGAGTAACAAGGAAAAGAAGTACCCTAGGAGACCTTACAGTCCATTCAAAGAGGGTACCTTTGGACTACCAATCGAGCAGGCACATGGCTGTTCAATTGTTTTGCGTCCCTGAACGGCCACTTTCAAGACTTTGTCTAGTCTTGACTTGAACTGGTCAACAGATTCACTGTTGACAACTTCCACTGGAAGTGCATTCCACTTACCGCAGATACTGTAAGTGAAATAATTTCCACACAGATTGCGGTTGTAACGCTTCAGTTCAAGTTTGAAGCCGTGATTGCGCGTTCTGTTCTCACTCAGTGTGAAAATATCCCGGTAGTCAACATTGTCGAACGCTCGAAGTATTTTGAAAACTTCGATGAGCTGACCAGGCAGTCTACGGGTTTACCGCGAGAACAGATTTAATTCCCTTAGTCTATCCTCCTAACTTTTATGTCGGATAGAGGGAATCAGCTTGGTTGCCTTGGCTTGTACGCGTTCCAACCTTGCGATATCCTTTCGAAACGAAGGACTCCAAAATTGTACGGCATACTCCAGGTGCGGCCGAACGAGGGAGTTGTACAGACAAAGTACTATCTCCTTGTTACGGTATCCAAACTGGCGCTTTATGTAGCCTAACATCCTTTGGGCTTTCTTCTCTGCCTCGATGCACTGTATCGAGAACTTGAGGTCGCTAGTGATTGTTACACCCAAGTCCTTATCAGTGTCGGTGGATTCAATAGTAGTGCCCTTAAGGATATACTGAGATTGGGAGTTTCTGTGGCCGATATGAATCACTTTGCATTTGTTCACGTTAAAAGGCATTTGCCACGTGTCCGACCACTCTCCAATCTTCCCAAGATCTTACTGCAGGCGGGCAGTATTTCCATCCTTTGCAACGTTCATACCAAGCTTGGTATCGTCGGCAAATTTGGAAATCTTGGCAACCATGTCACCGTCCATGTAGAATGAAGAGAGAAATAAGGCGAATTAGTGGGAGAAATTGCCTTTAATGGCACCCATCATTTACAAGTCTCCATCCCATCTTCCTAAAGTGACATCCTTCTCTCTCACACACTGATTCAATCCCTATTTTTCTCAACCGCCACACTTGCCTTCTTTCTGCCAAGACACTACTGCACGACTATACCATTTTACTAACCTGGGCATATTAGTCCTAAGCATATCCGTTCCACCTTTTAATATTCAATTATATCACTTCAGATACATGTATTTCTCGCACACACGCCCACACACACACACACATATATATATATAGTTATGGACAGAAGTTTTGAGACTACTATATTTTTTCATATAAGAATAAAACTAATCAAACGAAAAATTGTGTTTTGTATGTTTGTATCATAATTTAAGGTTGACGTAAATTAGAGCCCAAACCCATTTTATTACAAAATACAGTCAAATGATGCGCGCAGTCAATATTTACAACGATGTCCTTTGATCTTCCGGACTGCTTCAATCCTTTTGGTATGCTGGATACCAAATTTGTGATGATATCTTGACTGATATGGCTCCACTTTTGTTAAAAAGCACCCGTAACTCGTATTAATTGGATGGCTTCTGTTTATCAACCGCCAGTTTGATTATTCCCCACAAATTCTTAATTGAGTTCAAATCTGTCGAATTTTCGGGCCAAGGTCTTAAAAGTTAGATGTTATTTTCAGTCAAGAACTTTGTTATTGGCTTTTGCTTTGTCTCCTCAACATGCGCCATCTCACTGAAAAATACAATTATTATCCTCAAAATTGCTCCTTAACTGTTAGGAAAAGGTGCTGATGAGGCAAGTTTTGGTACCATTTGGAGTTCATGGCAGTGATCTTGGGCAAAACTTTTAGTGCTCCACTTCACTTAGAGGACAAACAGACCCAGACATGGAGAGTGTCCTGAGGCATCACCAGGGGCACGACACAGGACTCGTGAAAGCGCTCCCCTTTCCTTTTCTTAACGAAGGATCTTCCAGAAGCTCCAAACAAGCATTGATCAGCGAATATCACTATGCCCCAGTCTTCAACAATCCATTCTTTCTATTTCCTACAAAATTGGAGCCTATCTGTAAAGTTCTTGGTGAGATGAGGTTTCTTCGCAGCCTTTCTCGACTTGAGAACTATGTCGTAAAGTCTTCGCTTCTCTGTGCACCTTGAAGCGTTTAAACCTGCTTCTTTCCAATCGTGAGCAAGCTTGGGACTGGAGGCAATCCGATCCTTGAGCTGGGACCTTACCAGGAGGCGATCTTAGGGTTCACTTGAAGCTCTTCAACATCCAGAAGACTTCTTCATACGAGTGTGACCAGTCTTTCTAAAGTCATTAATGATCTTAGAGGTGTTCCTTTATAAAATACCCCTAGCAACTCTCTCCTTGCAACAATGGTTGCACGGTTTTCTTTGGAAATTAATTTCTGGGTTTGAAAAAGTTTCAAATATTTATTTTTATAAACAAATATTACGAAATAGGTTTATTATTACACATCATTCATTTAACCCTATTTTTAATCATTTTAGCCTTTTGATTCAATAGTAAAGCTCCAGGGACTGAAACTCACCTCCAACAGGAACAGGACCAGAAGCAATTTTGGAATCACCGAAGGAATGGATTTTTTTTATTATCATTTTTGAAATACTGACTTTTTAATAAAGATGTAATAATATAAATATTAGAATAATTATTCCTATCACATAAATTTGAAAAAAAAAACAATGAAAAATAAAAATATATACGTCTCAAAATCTTTGGCATAACTGGATAGTGAATTTTGAGACAACGGGTATATACATATATGTATATATCTTTCAGGAGCGCGAAAGAATGATAAAAATGAATCCAACAAACGGCAAGAAACAGAAAACGGGAACAAATTTCTTCGGAAATATTATTTCCTAATTCGCAAAAATTCCGTACAGGGTTGGGATTCGAACCGTTTTCTGTTTCTTGCGGTTTGTTGGATATATATATATATATATATATATATATATATATATATATATATATATATATATATATATATATATATATATATATATATGGCCATCCGTAAAGTTCGTAATGCTTTGGGGGAAAAATAAGTAAATTTAATCAATTATATACATTTGTTTGCTCTCAAACCTTTTTCTCCATAGTGATACTAATTTATATATTCATTCGCGGTCGAATTTCCATCGTCTTGTTGAATAGAGTAATTAAATGTTCAAATTCGTTAATATTAATATTATTAAAGCTTTTTCCGAGAGAATTAATTATCCAAGGTTTGAAAAGGTGGAAGTCTCATGGTGCTCATTGAAAATTTGGACAAGAACGAACAGGTTAGAACTTGTTAAGCAGAGTCGAACTCACTTAGTTATTAATTATACCCGTTAGTATGAAGTGGGCCGTCACTAAATTCATTACTTCAATCTATTTTTCCTTTTCTCTCAAAGTTTCTACATTTCTAATTTCTTTCAAAGTCTATTTTTATCCTAAATTCAGTACTTTTCCTTTTAATTCGAACCAATTAAACAATTTTATTCAAAATCGCTCACTTCTACCATTAATTACCCGCGTAGTATCGAAAAGCATTATTTGGTAATTGCCAGGCTATAGAATGATAAAATCCCCCATTTCAGATAATCTTGGAGGACTTTTTAAAAAGATTTGGGAGTTAACTGGAGACGACTTTGATAAAATCCGAATTTGCATTTTGACTCTCGTATCGTTTTCATACTCGCATTCATGTTTATCTTTTAAATTTACGAGATAGTTTACAAGGCCTTCGAGGCATTTTTAGAAAATTTATAGCAGTTTTCTGTAAATAATCCTTTGTAAATTAACTTGCCGTCCAAAATCGTCTCGGGGAATTAAAAAAAATAATAGGAAGGCAAAAGGATTATCTTGCCAGCCATTTACATAAAATCTGGCTTCTTTTTTTTTTTTACCCTTTTACGGGAATGAAATACACAATGATATTTCCACTCCGGGAGATACGGGCATAAATTAGGAAGACGAGTGCTAGGAGAGGTGTAGCAAAGGCTATCGCGTTATAAATTATAATCCAAAGAAATTGAGGGCAACCTTGGCCAAATTAACTGCCCACTCATCCTTGACCACCCAACTTCGTTCCAGCTGTAGTTGACTAAACGCGAACCAATTTTAACTAGTACAGGCGCGGCCAAAAGTTTTCGTAAACTTCGGAAATTTTAGGAAATTAGATAAATGTCTGGTCATAGAGTTTTTATTTGCATATCAATATAACAGTGAAATAAGGAGGAATAAATAGCAATAATTTATATATGGCCCAAACAATCAACAAGAATGAACAAAATTTGCCAAAACATGCAACATAAGCAACATATAACAGATAAGCAGATGAAGCTCTGAAAATTACAGCAACACCAAACTGATACAGGAAGCGTCGAGAGTCCCGTGGCAGTGATGTGAGCATCTATTCTTTGCGGCATGCCCTCCACGATGGTGTGACACCTGAGGAGTGTGATGCCGGCACACCCCTCAGTGATGATTGTCTTCAGTTGCTCATTGGAGGCTGGCTGCCAAAGAACGGAAGACATCTTGCGCCAAAGGACCATCTAGGTATAGTTTGGGGAATGGCGTCAGGGATAACTGACGCTAAAAGATTCATAGCTGAGTCAACCCAATCTAAAGCACCCAACGAGGCGAGGGGTACGATACATAATGTGAAATATTACAATCGACCAAATGTAAATTTCACTGTGGAGGAAGAGAAGGCTGTGGGCATACATTAGCAGTTGCTAGAGGAAAAGGAAAGTCGAAAATGGAAGAACAGTGTGTGAATGGGTAGTCGATATATCTGTTTTAGTTGAAGGATTACTGGGAGAACACAATTTGATAGGAAACAACCCTCTAGGAGAGTTGCGACAAAGCTCTAGGCCTAAGGAGTCTGGGAACCAGAATCGGAAGTAGGTTAGTAGGTACAGAGTGCAACTCAGCATATGTCTGAATAAGGAAACGCCTATCGTCTTGTCAAGAGTTTGATGGGCAAATAACACGCCTCATGCAGGGGAGTATTTGTTAAGTTATCGTCCACATAAACTAACCTACATCCATAGTTTCATCACTTTTTTTTTACGCTCGTTAGGAAGCAAAGACATCCTCCCTTACGCCGAGGCTTGTTGACGTGGCTGTCACTCATACTAGTATGACTGTCAACCCACACATAATTTTCTCTCAGGAAGGTCTGCATATGATTCATCATCTCCGACTAACTTTGTCGGCAGGCAGGTGATGATTAACGGTTATCCCACATGGACACTAAACGAGGCCTAGATCCAGTCCGTGCGAATGCGAAGTCCCGTGGTGTATCCTGCCCTGATGCGGAGCGTGCGAAATCACGAGAGAGAGATTCCCAGAGCAGAGCAAACCTTAGATGAGATGGGCGGTTAAGTCTATCGTTACAATGAACACCCGAATAAAGAGGCCCAGACGGGAAAGCCCACTTCGAACCCGACGTCGGATATCCTTAGTATCCATGGGAAACGAATCGCGCAGCAAAAAAAAATCTCAAATAAGTACAGTGGACAAGTCTTGTCAGCTGCGATATGGTAGCAAAAACTATTGGCACAAAATGAGTGGTCGTTACACGCAGGTTCATGGTAAGCGGGCGGATAATTAACGCACTTGCGGCAAGTCGACAGGTGCGACCTACAAGCGTGAATCGGTGGCAATTTAAACAGTATCTGGGCGACTTATATAGCAAGTAGTCGGGATGCGTAGATACCCGACTTTGATATAAAGCAAAGTTTTTGTCGTCCAAATGTCAATATTATCGTCAAGTGTTGATAAGAATTAAGCTAGGGGCTTAGTCAGCCTTAAGACATTGTGACCCAGTGATCCGAAATTTGATCTGAAGATGATACAAATCACTATTCTTACATATTGGAACGCACCACACCCTTTAAAGTTAAGCTTAGTGTGCCGCGTAACAAAAACACCCGGTTTGGGAATACGTCTACCTACTTTCTGCTAAGTATAGGAGGGCATCTCCACCGCGATATCACCTTCACCTTGTGACCACATTATACCGGATAACCACAACCGAATTAAAACTCATAGTTAAAGTGAATAAAAACGTCCACAATCAAAAGTAGGTGAATGGAATCAGAACGCAAAAACAAGTGAGGATAATTAATCAAGGTTTGGGGGCAGGGATTTGTTTGGCATATGGGTTCAACGAATGGAAAGAACTGGGTTCGCTCATTTTCTAACGTTTATGACTCTCCTTGCAAGGTGAAATTTTTGAAGGAAGATAAGCGATAGGATATGAGAATAATGGTACAGAACACCGTTTAAGGGAATGTATCTTAAGTAGTGGTGACACATCAGGTGGGAAGACCACCCGATAAGAACGAGTATTTAGAATGGGGAAAGATAAACGGAAAGCAGACAAGAAGCAGGGAGAAATGAGAGAAAGGTAGGGAGGGAGAAAAGCATAATAAATGTACACTTGCTCATAAGCAAGCCCGCTAACCCCGTCTGCAGCCAGCCTACGAAAGACCCTGGAAGTGGGACCAAGTTCTTGATCACATGACATTTTTCAACATCATTGACATCCAGTCTAGTTTTAAGGCTTGTCGCATCATAGAATCTGCTCCCTTAAATCTAATTGACCGCCTTAATCGAGCGTCTAATGCTGTTCAGCCTTCCATTCGTAGGCTTCTTGAAAATCAAGCTTGCCTTTGGTACTGTCGAACATACTGGTATTCATCCTCTTCATGATTTATTGGGGGTTTCTGTAACTGCCCATGACTGGTTTCACTTGACTAATCATCTCGGACTCAATAAGTTCAACTCGAGTCTACCTATCTATCTCTACAGACTCTTGTGCTGGGGCAAGTAGAAATCTTCTCTCCGAGGACGACATGCGTCTGTGGCTCTCTTGGCGCCATTAAGTGTATCGTGAAAACCCACCTCTTCTATCAAGCTTTTAATTGTTGATAGATAGGCGCTCTGTGAAAGCGTGTGACCCTGAACTGCACCATACAAAAGTGCTCATTATTATCAATAATGTAATGTGTAAACGGTTGAGGATGATTGTCTTTCTAAACACAAGTAGGATGTTTCACTCTTTCGTGCGGGATCCGGGTGGAAGAGACTTCGACTTTCCTTTGCTCGAAATAAAGTTTGAAAGTACTTGGAATCCTCGTATTAATTTCCCCTGTGGGCATTGTTGCATTTATTGCTTACTCACGCGATACTTTGTGAGTTTTCCATTTTCCATATATATATATATATATATATATATATATATATATATATATATATATATATATATATATATATATATATATATAATATATATATATATATATATATATATATATATATATATATATATATATTATCAAGGAATAGGCCGAGGGGTGGTTGGAATTTCCCCCGACTCTTATATATATATCCTATTATCTCGAATGCGGAGGAGTCGTCGTACTACTCCTTATACTTCGTTCGGCCCCGTACCCTGAATGGGTTTATTGACTCAGAGTGCTTAGAGGTTGGCTAAGGAAAGATTGGAATGAACTTTGCCAGCAAGCGACCCAAGGGAAGTTAGATACACAACAATATGAAGATAAAGTTTTAATGAACACTAAACAAGAATAATATATATATATATATATATATATATATATATATATATATATATATATATATATATATATATATATATATATATAAATAATGTGCTTTGAGAGATAAATTAATAAGTGAATCTCGGATATCTCACTTGGCTTGTAAATAACTATTCACTATGCAAATCCCTATACACTCGTAATGCTGGTAAGCTTCGCGGTGAAGTTGGGGAATGTGAAAGGGAAGGGTTACCTTGGAACCTGATGTTCGGGTAGCGTTGGTGAGTGAAGGTGGTGAGATAAGGGGTGGGGAAGAGTCCGTCACGATTCTGCTGGAAGAAGGCGGTGACGGGAACTTCTTGTTAAAGAGGGACCCACGCTCGTGAATTCCGCCTCTGTGAGGGGGGCGAAGTGACCTATCGACGCGTAGGGTCACGGAGAAAAGCCGAGATGTAGATCTCTCGCTTAGGGAACCAGAGTGAGGATGTTTATAGCTTCGGCTCTGACACGTGAGTACGAGATTAAGTCCGCACTGACTTGCAAACCAACGGGATAAGGAGCCTCCCTAACTGGGACCGATCTCCTCTCTCAAGACTTGGTGCTTCGACGATTTACCACTACACCGAGAGATAGCCATTCCTGCCCCGCCAGACGCTGTGCAAGCGCTACTACCGACGGTTAAAAGAATTCATATTTTATATTCGAAACTCGGGAGAGGTTCACATGGCTCCGGAAGTAGATTTGATATCAAGCTCCTCCATTTCGTCCTTTGTAAACTTCCGGGAACCACCGGGAGCCAAGATTGGCTCCCATCTATCGATAACCAGTCGAGGAAGGAACTCGGTGGTTAGCTGAAATGGCCAGCGGTTTCTTCCGGCGGGAGATCATCAGATATCGGGCCGGAAGGGGAAGGTTTGATAACCCGCCCGCCCTGAAGTGAGGTGGGGGAAACGTGGGTGCATTATGCTATTATCATATATATATATATATATATATATATATATATATATATATATATATATATATATATATATATGGGGAATTAAACCACATTCTCCGAAGAAAATTTAATTCAGAACAGTTTCGGTGTATCTCAAACCCTTTTTCAACTGACACTGGATAGAAAATATAAGAAAAAATGCATACAAGCATAACAGGTCGTGAAATATCCCTTCTTTTATCCCCAATCCCCTACTTGTGGCTAATATGGGGGGGGGTAGGCCTAAACATATTGAAGGGCTGACATTTTACATTGTAAAGCAAATAAACAAAATAGTAAAATGTCAGCCCTTCAATATGTTTAGGCCTAACCCCCCTCCCCCCCAGATTAGCCACAAGTGGGGGATTGGGGATAAAAGAGGGGATATTTCACGACCTGTTATGCTTGTATGCATTTTTTCTTATATTTTCTATCTAGTGTCAGTTGAAAAAGGGTGTGAGATACACCGAAACTGTTCTGAATTAAATTGTCTTCGGAGAATGTGGTTTAATTCCTCATCTTTTCTTGCGATATTGCATTAATTTTCATCATATATATATATATATATATATATATATATATATATATATATATATATATATATATATATATATATATATTTTTTTTTTTTTTAAAGACCATGGTATATTTCGTCTTGATCAATTTCCTTTGGCAACTTTCTATTTTTGTAGATCAGAGGTTGGGGAACTTTTGTGGGTATTACCCCATAACACCTCTTTTGTACAGCGAAATTACCCCCAGCAAATGAAAGGCCACAAAAGCTGAGAAACACAAAAATCATTGAAATTCCAAAAAAGTTTATTGAATCCATTCCTAGGGAGAATTCAGTCATGCAAGATGAAAATTGTGCATTATACACGATAAAGCATCTTTAATAATAACACAAAATTTTCAATATAAAAAAAATGAAAAATAGAATAAAGGCATGCAATAAGAAAATAGCAGACAAATTTAATAATAATGTCATTCGGGAACTAAAGATTTTTTTGAAAACTTTTTCACTTCAGGGGTTGGAGGAATGGTTTCATTTCTTATAAAAGATCAAAATGACGGCTATTTTTTTTTTTAATTCAAACAGCCTATTTCTGTTCTTATTTTTTAAGTTAATGAGATTGGAAAATCTTTTGTTGGGAAAATATGTAGTTGCAAACGACAGCAGTTGTTTGGTCGCTTCCTCATGTGCAACTTTGAAAGCCTTTGCAGCTCTTGACATCAAAAAAAGGACAAACCGCGCTGTTCTGAAATTGAATGCGTGCTTCATTGTTGGCACAATAGAGAAACTTTGATCCAAACGATGAAATCATTTCCTTGGCTACAATAACAGGATTTCTTTTCCTCTGCAATTGTTTGTTAAATCTATTCACATAAACAAAAATATCAGCCCAACCTCGATTCAAAACATTTTCATGTGAAACTACTTCACTTCTGTGTGATAAAGTAGGAGTGAATATTCCGCCTCTTCATCCTCCCCTAATTCACGAAAAGTCGTGTGTTTAGTGCAGATCCTTAGAGAACATTACCAACCTTGATTAAATCAGCCATCGTAACTTTCAGTGCAGGTTCCAAATGCTTCATAACAGGTGCCTGGCGATGAATCAAACAGTAGGTCACTTCAATTTTTGGATTCTCCTCTCTGCCCAAAAGAAACTGATATGACCCAATATGGCTAGACCTCCATCAAAAGACATTGAAATGCAGTTTTCTCACTTTAAGTTAACACTTGGTATTTTTAGGTATTCATTAACCTTGTTGAATACGTCAAGGCCACGAGCTCTCAACTCGAGGGAAGAACAAAACAAGATTTCCTCTTCCATTGCATCAGAACCTTTGTAGCGAAGGCGTATCATCACCTGCGTATTGCTTCTGAAATCTGTACATAGTCTCATCAAGTTGAATAGCAAAATGTTTGCTCTTTTTTTGTTTAATAAATCACTTGTGCACTCGCATTTTCTGGTAAGATTTTGTTAACAAGGGCAGTGAATTCACTCTCATGGCTTGTTTTTGGCCACACATGGTGTCTTGATACTCGTGGTGGGTGTTGCCAGCCGCTGGAATCCTTGCCCATTGTACATTATTTCTAATTTAAAAAATTGTCCCCACGAATTGCGTTTATTTTTATCAAGAAACTGAAAATTATTTGATAGAAAAAAATATAACTTTCATAATTTTCCTCGCTTATCCTCCATAACCCTATATTTTAAGAACGAGATTTTTTGAAGGTTTGAATAAGATTTTTTTCTTTTAGTTCGGTTGTCACCTAAGTATATTTAAATTTTTTAGCAAAGTTATTTCTAATCATTCCTTTATAATAGAAAAAAACAAGAGGAGCAACTTCGCCACTCCTTACAGAAGGAGTTTGCGCTTCGCTGGCAGACTTTCGGTCTGTCTCCTATCATGATTCTGTTTTTTTTCTCCATCTATATTTGCTCTAATAATTTCCAAGCCCAAATTTTGATAAATTCCCTGAACTTCACCATTTGTAATGCTTTAGTTTTAAAAATTTCAGAAAAATTCGGTACTTATATTTATTTCTGAACTTCACCATTTTATTTTTTTTATATTATAAAGGAATGATTAGAAATAACTTTGATAAAAAATTTAAATGACAAACGAACTAAAAGAAAAAATCTTATTCAAACCTTCAAAAAATCTCGTTCTTATAATACAGGGCTATGGATAAAATGGTGAATTTTTTAAAACTAAAAGAATTACAAATGGTTAAGTTCAGAAAATTTATTAAAATTTGGGCATGGAAACTATTAGAGCAAATATAGATGGAGAAAAAAAAAGAATCATGATAGGCCGTAGGACACAGACCGAAAGTCTGCTAGCGAAGCGCAAGCTCCTTCTGTAAGGAGGAGTGGAATAATAATTTAATTTTTGTGCAATTCTATTTATGAGCCTTTATTACCCCGGAGATCTACATTTTTACCCCATTTGGGGTAATTTACCCCAGTTCGCCGACCTCTGTTGTAGATAGTAGATAAGTAAGAAAAATAGAAAGTTGCCAATGGAAATTGATCAAGGCGAAATACACCATGGTCTTTAACAAAATTTGCATCCAAGAAAGACTACAACCATCTACACTTATATATATATATATATATATATATATATATATATATATATATATATATATATATATATATATATATATATATATATATAAACGATCTTAGCAAGGATATATTATATAAAATATAAACATTTGCGGATGATCTGAAATTAGTGACGAAGGCGAAATACAATAGTGACCGTGAAAATTTGCAAAAAGACTTGGATAGACAGGTGGAAAAGATGGCAGATGCAATTCAATGTGGATAAGTGCAAGGTAATGCACATAGGTCCATGATAATTCCCGAATAGATTACAATATGGGTGGCAAAACTTTAAATAAGGTCGACATCATAGGAGATTTATATATTTTAATTTCGAGTGATCTAAAATTTTCAAAACAATGCATTGTAGCTCCCTCCACAAAGGGCAAATAGGGCTCTAAGATACATAATTATACATTTATCGTTTCAATCAAGAGAGAGACCATTCTTCTCAATATATTGGAAAGGATATCGTAAAATTAGAACGTGTTCAACGTCGAGCGACGAAATTAATTCTTGAGCTTAGAAATAAATCGTATGGAGAGACAGGAATCTAAATTTACTTTCAGTGGAGGAGCGGCGTCTGCGCTGCCAATTATTGAACTTTATAAAATAGTAAAAGGCTTTCACTAATATAAATTATGAATCAATATTTGAGCAAAAATTCACACTGAGGTAGCATAATTTTTTTTTAGAAAACAACACAAACATGGAATAGTTTGCCTAACCATGCAGTAGAAAGCAGTTCAGGAATAGCATAGTCTCTCTCTCTCTCTCTCTCTCTCTCTCTCTCTCTCTCTCTCTATATATATATATATATATATATATATATATATATATATATATATATATATATATATATATATATATATAATACACGAAGCGGCTTCGGATGTAGACCTTCGGGTTGTGACCTAAGGCCTCTCCAGCTCTGGCAAAGGGCTTTTGGTCTAAATAATTTTAAAAGGTTTCCAGTACATATCTCCTAATAATTTACTCTTATTCAATTTTTTCAGATACCTGCTTATTTCCTAGGCAAAAAACCCCATTTTGTTATTGGCTTCAGAATTAATTTTTACTCTTCTTTCTCATTTTTTTTTTCTCGTTTTAATCATTTTCAGCCTTTTCTTTCGTTTGTACAAGTTTTTGAGCCATTCTTTTTTTTTTTTTTGTTTAATCGCTACTTCTTTCATTATACGAGAAGCGGTCAATAAGTTTTGCAAATCGGTAGGGCAAAACAGAGGAAGGGGAAAGGCTGTTTGTGAGGGTGTTAAGACAAGTTAAAGTTATGACAAGTCAGCACTTGCAGCCCCCACGCTCCTGCCTCGTCTATTTAAGAAGCAGTAGATGATCGCAAATCGTCAGTCACAAATTTTTCAACAATGGAGAAGGTTGAGCACCGGACAGTGATAAAACTTTTGACTAAGGAAGGCAAGAATGCAAAAGAGATCCATGAACGCATGGTTGCACTGTACACCGACACCGCCCCTTCCTATGCAACCATTGCTCGCTGGAATAGGGAGTTCCGCCATGGTCGTGAGTCCTTTGAAGATGACCCCCGTCCAGGACGCCCGTCAGACGTAACCAACGAGGACAATGTGGCCCGTGTGGAGAGGATGATCCTCGAAAATCGACGGGTGAAGGTCGAAGAAATCGAGCGAGAACTTGGAATATCACATGAAAGTGTTATCAACATCATCCACGGCAATTTGGCCATGACAAAGGTCTCTGCCCGTTGGGTCCCTAGAAACCTAACGCCCCATGATCGACTTCAACGTCGTCAAAGTCCACAAGCCAGAGTTGCACAAGCTGCCCTGCGCGAGTGCGGATTCGAGGAGCTCAACCATCCCCCCTACAGTCCAGATCTAGCCCCTAGCGACTACTTTTTATTCCGCCAGCTCAAGGCTGCACTGCGTGGACGCCGGTTTGGGGACGATGAAGATGTCCAGCTCGCCGTCCAGGAGTGGATTGAACAGCAGTCGGGAGATTTCTGGTTGTCGGGAATTCAAAGCCTCAGGGGCAAGTGGCGCAAGTGCATTGAAATCGAGGGTAGTTATATTGAAAAATAATAGAACACTTTTCCTCTTATCTCGTTTCCTTATATCCGAATTGCAAAACTTATTGACCGCCCCTCGTATCACGAACTTCCTTCGATGAGTTTCCAATATCATTTGCGCCCTCTTCTTTTTTTCTGCTTTATTATGTCAAAAAACTTTGGGGTGTTTATCTTCTACAATCTCATTAACAATATTGCTTGGTATATTTTTATCTGTTTTAATCACCATCTTATTGCAAAAAAACAATATCTCTTTTCAATTAATTTTCTTTAAATTCACTAACAATATCGTTTCGCATAATTTCAGCTTTTCCAATCACGTGAGTCTTCATTTGTTAAATGAATATTGTCATTTATATTCTTATTTTAATTTATTTAATTATTTTTTTATTTTGTTATGTTTATTCGCAAAATGTGCAACACGCTTCGAGCGAGAGATAGATTTTTTGTTTTTTTGTAATGACATTTTTATTTTATTAATGAACTCTATGTCAAATCTTTTGCGAATGTCAAAGCGGTGTTGACGTGTGAGTATTTCTTTCGAAGGACAGTTTTTCCCTTTAAATATTGGTTAAAACTTACGTAATAATGCTGCCATTTTTTACAGCACAGGTACAATAGTATAAATAAAAGAGGCCGTTTCATCCCACTCCTCGGGAACGGACCCCCCCCCCACCCCCCAAAAAACACCCTCCACTGATCACGCTCCACCGCACGAGTTTGCAATGTTACCCGTGGCATTAAGCGAATTTCATTCTCCCATCTTCTAGGGTCTCTTTATGTATAAATGCGTCCAGTTTAAGTTGTTTTGTTTTTTTGTTTCTCCTGTTTCGTTCCTGCTAACAATGTGCCCTGTCTATTTCAACTTCAAAACTTTCCTTTTTACTATTTGCTCCGTCCCCACCCATTATCCTTGGGGTTTGAATTTGCACTTTTTACCAATAATTTGCTCTCATAAGTAACATAGGAAGGATTCAACCGTTAAAAAAGCACGGGTTAAGTTAGGTTAGATTAGATTAAGTAGGGTTAGTTTAAGCTAGGTACGTTGGATTAAGTAGGTTGGTAGGTTAGATGGAATTAAGTTAGGTTATATATAAGGTGGGATAGGCAGAGTAGATGATGCTACTTTAGATACGTTAAGTGGATTACATTTAGAATATTTATATTAGGCTAAATTAGATTACATAGTTTAAGGTTAGGTTAGAGTAGATTAAGTAGATAGGTTGGCTTCTCTGTGGTTTCGAAATCGTTTGGGTGGTCCGAGAAACCTGATTTTTAGTCCCTGGTGTAAGGAATCAGTATGAAACGGGGGCATCGCCTCGAATTTTCGAAAAGACGTTGATTAAGAGAGTGGTAAAGTTAGTGGGTGGGGTGACAATTGTTGAAAGTACATAGCCAGAATAGCTAGAAGAGAACTTAAGCACTATGGAGCTTCGCCTACATCAAGGTCCAACGATTTTTAAGGTCGTCCTTGAGCCCTAGGTTACGCGTCTCCCTACATGACCGAAAATAATGGCAAAGGGCAGGAAAAGTTAACCCCGTAACGAAATTGCTCGTATAAACTCGGGAATCAAATGTGCGACCTTGATTAATTTACATCAAAAGATGTACATATTTTAGAAATTAACCCGATATATTACGTTTGACTGGTGTCAGCGTGGTTGCCTCGACAACGTACCATTTCGGATCGATACTTAGTAGTTTCGGCAGAGCCGGAATCGAATGGAACTCTAAAATACTTTAGCCGAATATATACGGGTACAACAAATTTTTTTAAAATTTTCCACATCGTCCAAAAAGTATTAGGAATTAGGAAATAAAAAAAATATTTAGAAGAGTAATTGGATGTGATGAAGAAGGCTGCCCTAGAGGAAGGTAGCCGTAAATAGGCCTACTTAAGGCCTGCTGGTGAGGAGCGACCCAGGCACGGGAACTTACCGACGTCGTAGTCCATTTGTGGGTTCTTCCCCACTGCATCTGTTTCCATGCCGAGAAATAGGCTTTTTGCCCTCACGGAAAGCCCGAATGACGGGTTTTCCTGCCTGGGCAAATCACGCATCGCAGGGTACTTCAAATCATTGACTTCGCACAGCTATTCCGACCCAACGAGTCTGCCTCGGGGCCATAGCAGTCCACGCAAGCGGGCCGATCGGCTTCGAATCCCAGTGAGAAGTATCCGAAGTTACACTGGTCACTTACGGGCTTAGTTCAACTTAACTGGGCGTTTCTTAGCTTTCGGATGAGTATGGGTCTACTTTTGCCTGATCAAAGTTTGCCCCCTCCTAATTCATCGATTCACTTTTGGCGCCATAAATCATCCTATCGTCATCGTATTAAGGAGAGAAAATAGCCATTATTATGAGGTAAGGCGAAAGCTTTAATAAGAAACCCCCGTAACCGGACAGCAATACTTGGCATGCCCGGAGCGATGGGCTAAAAACAGAATGGCTCCAAATGCCACCAATTAAAGGAAACAAAATACGCCCCCCCTCCCCATCATTAATCGGAATAGGGACAGCATGAACGAAAGGAAACCACGGAGTAAAGCCACAAACCGACCTACTTTCACGTTACAAATAATTCGAGAACACAGTAGTTAAACGAGGGCGGTTATTTGCCCCGATTTTAGATCCAAGATTGCCAAATAAATCAATGGTTATTGGAGAAACCCTCAATCGCCACTTATTTCCCATCACTCGAAACGGGTTCGATCCCTGAACTTGACTAGGAAGAGGGTGGAAACACGGACCTGACAAAATGGAGCTCACGCGCGGAGTAGCATAACAGCTGTTGTGAGCGCGGGAATACAGGACAGGAGACAGAGATATAGATAGAAAGAGAGAGAGAAAGGAGAGAGAGGGAGAAAGAGAGAGAGAAAGAACAACTCCAACAACGCACCAAGGAAGACTGAAACTTACTGCGACGAAGACCATCCTCTCCCCAATCAGAGTAGCGAGAGCGCGAAATAGAGAGTGAGAGAGATGGAGAGGATGTGCATGTATGTATGAGAGAGAGAGAGAGGGGAAGGGAGGGGGGAGTTAGATGTGTAGCGAGGCTGCGGTCTTTGGCAAGAGTAAAGTAGGCATAGTGGGAATTAGAAGGAAAATGTTTGGGATTATGTGTGGAAGAGGAAGAAATATGTGATTTCTCGAGCTGTGGGGAATGGATGTTATGAATATTTGCGGTTAAGCTAAGGAAAATGAAGGAATGCAGCCAATAAATTTGAGGTTTAATGGTTTTCTCTCCAATGGAGGGTGCAATCAAAGAGGGCAAGAACGGGTTCTGCACCGCGGCCGGTTGACAAAGTTACTTAAAAACTCATAGGAAAGAAACAGTAAGCTTGCACCTTACATGTGTTTGCGAGCATTGACTATGGTCGATGACGTAATAGCCACGCCCTTATTAGAGCCAATTAGGGTTTACCATTTGTCCATCTAATGACAGGTGAATATTCGTTGTTTGTTATCGTCGGCAGGGCTCCCACTGATGTTTTTTTTTCACCCAGATCTGGGTTTCTAGGTTTAATTTTGAAAAATCTCTTAAACCCTGGATTTTTTTTCGGAAAATATACGATGATTTATTAATAATTACAGAACGTGTTCAAATGGTGTCAGCCGTATCAAACAAGTATTGGACAGGTTTATACAGGCGGCGGCGTTGAACCAGAGTAACCTCAGTTCAATGTTGTCTCGCAGTGCCGTGATTCGTTTCTTTTTTGTTAAGTTGTGATTGTTCGTATTTGTCATTTATTTAATATATATTTAGTTTTTCTTCACATTTTAGAAATACCGATAACAAAATGGCAAGCCCTCCTAAAAAAAGTGATGATGAATGGAGGCTATTTCGACAGTTCAAAGATGTGTCACTGTTCTATAAATCGATTTCTGGTATTCTCTGCGTAACATCAAAGACGGTTTAAACAATTCGAAGTTCGGAAATCTTTCTGATTTCATGACCCACCTTACTGTTTTACCATATTCTTCGGCATGTGTCGAAAGAATATTCTCACTTATTAATTATGTCAAGACAAAACAAACAAACTCGCTAAACACGCCTGTTGGCAAAACAAGCATTGTCGAAAGGTCAGCAAAACTGTTACACATGAACACCTAAACCAGAATTGGTGAGAGGTGTAGTGGAAGGCGCTTGTCACCAGCGTTATGAAAAATGTCTCAAAACATCAGATAAATCTTGAAGTAAATATTTGCTCTGCACAAGTAAATTCGGAAGAGGAAATGTAATAAAGCCTATATTTTGATCTTTATTCTATGTAAAATAAAATTTCTAGTTTTCTTTTGTAAGAATATGAGTTTTTTTCATGTGCTGCTTTGGTTTATTTAAAATCATGGAGTGGGAGCCCGGATCGTCGCGGGGCGGCCAGTCGGTCAGTGGAATTTCAAATTTCTCGTTGAAATGTTGTGGGTTTCAGGAATATGATTTAAGTTGTTTTCTTTCACGTACAAATGCGAGCAATTTTTCTCGCAATTAAACATAGCCAAGAATCACTTGCGTGCTAGGCTTCCAGACAATAATAAATCAACTCAGAATAGCTTCATCATCACTTTCATCTAACATCGCTGAGCTTTGGAAAGCGAAGCAGAACCATTAAAATACAAGATAAGAAAATTTAATTAAATTAAAACATTCTTTAGTATATTTGATGTTTTTGTAATTAAAACTTAGAAATATCAGGTTAGTTGCCTTTATTAAATTATAATATTTTAATTAGGGTTACTTAGTTTAAGGGAGTATAAATTTGTTATGAGTGAATGTTTATTAGAAATGCACGGGTAGTGCATTTCGGCCTTGTAACCAAAAGGTCCCCCCACCCCTGCCTTAACCCAATTTCGGTATTCGAAAACAATTTAGTGGTAAAGAGAGATTACCAAGGAGGCTATTTTGGTTAAAGATTTCTAAGGCATTACAGAATGCGGTGAAGTTGGTGAGGCGAAATGTGAGGGAGCAAAGTAGGCAAAATAAGCCAAAGGAGGCACCCAAATTCGTCAAGATCCGGATGGGTGCGTAACTCTCCTAAAGTGCGTTTGTCCTGTAACGAAGCTAGATGCCCTCAGGGCACCGTGCAGTGCTGGCGTACAGCGAGCGGGATCTCCCCTGCATCGACAAGGAGGGTATATGCAGTGAACGTGCGGAAAACAGCGGTCGCAAAGTGGAGACAAGTGTGGTGGCTCGATTCGACCTTTCGAAATAAAGCTCTGATATGGAGTAGAACTCACAAGCAATATTAGAAGGGTATCCTCTCAGCACCTCAAGTCCTAAACCCACGAAACGAATATATCCATGTCTCAAGTACAAGAAACAACCCCGTGGACCAAGGCTAACAAAAATGTCACGCCTCGCTCGCGTAGGTGTCAAAGCATCACTACGGGATATCGTCCGGACCAAGGGCGGTATCCACGCAGGAGACGAAGGCGAAACGCAACTCGCTTAATGTAAGGAGGTCGTTGAAAGGTTCCCTTCCTCTTGAATTGAAGTCCAGTGGGCGGCCTAAATGATGGCGGGGCGGCATCTGGGCGAGAGAAGGAGGAGAAAGTGATCGCGAGGGACTCGTGCCATAGACACGCGGTCCATGATGGTGGTCGAGTCCTTCAAGAGAACGGGGAGGCAACCACAGTATCTCTCGTCTATTTTCCTTCAATAACTGTAATCAACTACGGTATCGTTGCACCCCGGGGGAAGGGATAATGAGAGGGGGGGAAAGACAACGAGTTTGGATTGAGAGAAGCGGATGAGGAAAATGAGCAGAAATGAGATTAAAACTAAGATGGAGAGTGAAGGAAAAATAAGATGTAGAGAGAAAAAAACGAGAGAAGGTAGGGAAATACTGACACAGAGATGGGAGAATGAGGAGGGAAGCCTAAGAAAAGCGGGGAAATCAAGAAAAGAGGAGAGGGCAAGGTAAAGTAGGGGGGGGATGCCAGGAAAGAAGAGGAATTGAGGGGTAAATGTTAAGAATGGGGTAAGGCAAACATTGAGAGGAATAGAGGGGAGAATGAGGTGAACGTGTCGAAGAAATGGTAAAGGAAAAATGAGGGGAGTAAGGCTTGGAAAAGGAGAAGACTTAGGGAGAAATGAGAGGAATAGGAGAGCAAAAAAGAAGAAATAGGAGAGATGAATAGGCAGACAAAAATTGAGGTGAATATATAGAGGTGAACATCTAGAGGAAAATGAGAAAAAAAGGTGATAATGAAGAAGAAAAGTGGGGTAATGATGGAAAGGGAAAATGAGTTGAACAGGGATAAGAGGAAAAGGAGGTGAAAATAATGTGTTGATGTAGAGGAAAATAACATGAGCATGAAAAAAAAATAGGAGAGGAAAATGATGTGGTGGGGAGTAAAAATGAGGTGATGATGGAAAAAAAATTTAGGTCAATATTGGGAAGAAAGGGGGAGGGAAAATGAGGCGATGATGGACAGGAAAGGAGGAAAATGAGGTGATGATGGAAGGAAAGGAGGAAAATGAGGCGATGACGGACAGGAAAGGAGGAAAATGAGGTGATGATGGACAGAAAAGAAGGAAAATGGTGATTGTGGACAGGAAAGGGGAAAAATGAGGTGATGATGGACAGGAAAGGAGGAAAATGAGGTGATGATAGACAGGAAAGGAGGAAAATAAGGTGGTGATGGACAGGAAAGGAGGAAAATGAGGTGATGATGGACAGGAAAGGAGGAAAATGAGGTGATGATGGACAGAAAAGGAGGAAAATGAAGTGATGATGGACAGGAAAGGAGGAAAATGAGGTGATAATGGACAGGAAAGGAGGAAAATGAAGTGATGATGGACAGCAAAGGAGGAAAATGAGGCGATGATGGACAGGAAAGGAGGAAAATGAGGCGATGATGGACAGGAAAGGAGGAAAATGAGGCGATGATGGACAGGAAAGGAGGAAAATGAGGCGATGATGGACAGGAAAGGAGGAAAATGAGGCGATGATGGACAGGAAAGGAGGAAAATGAGAGAATGATGGACAGGAAAGGAGGAAAATGGTGATGATGGACAGGAAAGGGGGAAAATGAGGTTATGATGGACAGGAAAGGAGAAAAATGAGGTGAATATATAGAGGTGAACATCTAGAGGAAAATGAGAAAAAAAGGTGATAATGAAGAAGAAAAGTGGGGTAATGATGGAAAGGGAAAATGAGTTGAACAGGGATAAGAGGAAAAGGAGGTGAAAATAATGTGTTGATGTAGAGGAAAATAACATGAGCATGAAAAAAAAATAGGAGAGGAAAATGATGTGGTGGGGAGTAAAAATGAGGTGATGATGGAAAAAAAATTTAGGTCAATATTGGGAAGAAAGGGGGAGGGAAAATGAGGCGATGATGGACAGGAAAGGAGGAAAATGAGGTGATGATGGAAGGAAAGGAGGAAAATGAGGCGATGACGGACAGGAAAGGAGGAAAATGAGGTGATGATGGACAGAAAAGAAGGAAAATGGTGATTGTGGACAGGAAAGGGGAAAAATGAGGTGATGATGGACAGGAAAGGAGGAAAATGAGGTGATGATAGACAGGAAAGGAGGAAAATAAGGTGGTGATGGACAGGAAAGGAGGAAAATGAGGTGATGATGGACAGGAAAGGAGGAAAATGAGGTGATGATGGACAGAAAAGGAGGAAAATGAAGTGATGATGGACAGGAAAGGAGGAAAATGAGGTGATAATGGACAGGAAAGGAGGAAAATGAAGTGATGATGGACAGCAAAGGAGGAAAATGAGGCGATGATGGACAGGAAAGGAGGAAAATGAGGCGATGATGGACAGGAAAGGAGGAAAATGAGGCGATGATGGACAGGAAAGGAGGAAAATGAGGTGGTGATGGACAGGAAAGGAGGAAAATGAGGTGATGATGGACAGGAAAGGAGGAAAATAAGGCGATGATGGACAGGAAAGGAGGAAAATGAGGCGATCATGGACAGGAAAGGAGGAAAATGAGAGAATGATGGACAGGAAAGGAGGAAAATGGTGATGATGGACAGGAAAGGGGGAAAATGAGGTTATGATGGACAGGAAAGGAGAAAAATGAGGTGATGATGGACAGAAAAGGAGGAAAATGAGGTGGTGATGGACAGGAAAGGAAAAAAATGAGGTGATGATGTACAGGAAAGGAGGAAAATGAGGTGATGATGGACGGGAAAGGAGGAAAATGGTGATGATGGACAGGAAAGGGGGAAAATGAGGTGATGATGGACAGGAAAGGACGAAAATGAGGTGATGATGGACAGGAAAGGAGGAAAATGAGGTGATGATGGACAGAAAAGGAGGAAAATGAAGTGATGATGGACAGGAAAGGAGGAAAATGAGGTGATAATGGACAGGAAAGGAGGAAAATGAGGTGATGATGGACAGCAAAGGAGGAAAATGAGGCGATGATGGACAGGAAAGGAGGAAAATGAGGCGATGATGGACAGGAAAGGAGGAAAATGAGGCGATGATGGACAGGAAAGGAGGAAAATGGTGATGATGGACAGGAAAGGGATAAATAAGGTGATGATGGACAGAAAAGGAGGAAAATGGTGATTGTGGACAGGAAAAGGGAAAAATGAGGTGATGATGGACAGGAAAGGAGGAAAATGAGGTGATGATGGACAGGAAAGGAGGAAAATAAGGTGGTGATGGACATGAAAGGAGGAAAATGAGGTGATGATGGACAGGAAAGGAGGAAAATGAGGTGATAATGGACAGGAAAGGAGGTGATGATGGACAGGAAAGGAGGAAAATGACGCGATTATGGACAGGAAAGGAGTAAAATGAGGCGATGATGGACAGGAAAGGAGGAAAATGAGGCGTTAATGGACAGGAAAGGAGGAAAATAAGGCGATGATGGACAGGAAAGGGGGAAAATGGTGATCATGGACAGGAAAGGGGGAAAATGAGGTAATGATGGACAGGAAAGGAGGAAAATGAGGTGGTGATAGACAGGAAAGGAGGAAAATTAGGTCATGATAGACAGGAAATGAGGAAAATGAGGTGATGATGGACAGGAAAGGAGGAAAATGAGGTGGTGATGGACAGGAAAGGAGGAAAATGAGGTGATGATGGACAGGAAAGGAGGAAAATGAGGTGATGATGGACAGGAAAGGAGGAAAATGAGGTGGTGATGGACAGGAAAGAAAAAAAATGAGCGATGATGTACAGGAAAGGAGGAAAATGAGGTGATGATGGACGGGAAAGGAGGAAAATGGTGATGATGGACAGGAAAGGGGGAAAATGAGGTGATGATGGACAGGAAAGGAGGAAAATGAGGTGATGATGGACAGGAAAGGAGGAAAATGAGGTGATGATGGACAGAAAAGGAGGAAAATGAAGTGATGATGGACAGGAAAGGAGGAAAATGAGGTGATAATGGACAGGAAAGGAGGAAAATGAGGTGATGATGGACAGCAAAGGAGGAAAATGAGGCGATGATGGACAGGGAAGGAGGAAAATGAGGCGATGATGGACAGGAAAGGAGGAAAATGAGGCGATGATGGACAGGAAAGGAGGAAAATGGTGATGATGGACAGGAAAGGGATAAATAAGGTGATGATGGACAGAAAAGGAGGAAAATGGTGATTGTGGACAGGAAAAGGGAAAAATGAGGTGATGATGGACAGGAAAGGAGGAAAATGAGGTGATGATGGACAGGAAAGGAGGAAAATAAGGTGGTGATGGACATGAAAGGAGGAAAATGAGGTGATGATGGACAGGAAAGGAGGAAAATGAGGTGATAATGGACAGGAAAGGAGGTGATGATGGACAGGAAAGGAGGAAAATGAGGCGATTATGGACAGGAAAGGAGTAAAATGAGGCGATGATGGACAGGAAAGGAGGAAAATGAGGCGTTAATGGACAGGAAAGGAGGAAAATAAGGCGATGATGGACAGGAGAGGGGGAAAATGGTGATCATGGACAGGAAAGGGGGAAAATGAGGTAATGATGGACAGGAAAGGAGGAAAATGAGGTGGTGATGGACAGGAAAGGAGGAAAATTAGGTCATGATAGACAGGAAATGAGGAAAATGAGGTGATGATGGACAGGAAAGGAGGAAAATGAGGTGGTGATGGACAGGAAAGGAGGAAAATGAGGTGATGATGGACAGGAAAGGAGGAAAATGAGGTGATGATGGACAGGAAAGGAGGAAAATGAGGTGGTAATGGACAGGAAAGGAGGAAAATGAGGTGATGATGGACAGGAAAGGAGGAAAATGAGGTGATGATGGACATGAAAGGAGGAAAATGGTGATAATGGACAGGAAAGGGGGAAAATGAGGTTCTGATGGACAGGAAAGGAAGAAAATTAGGTGATGATGGACATGAAAGGAGGAAAATGAGGTGATGATGGACAGGAAAGGAGGAAATGAGGTGGTGATGGACAGGAAAGGAGGAAAATGAGTTGATGATGGACAGGAAAGGAGGAAAATGAGGTGATGATGGACAGGAAAGGAGGAAAATGAGGTGGTAATGGACAGGAAAGGAGGAAAATGAGGTGATGATGGACAGGAAAGGAGGAAAATGAGGTGATGATGGACATGAAAGGAGGAAAATGGTGATAATGGACAGGAAAGGGGGAAAATGAGGTTCTGATGGACAGGAAAGGAAGAAAATTAGGTGATGATGGACATGAAAGGAGGAAAATGAGGTGATGATGGACAGGAAAGGGGGAAAATGAGGTGATAATGGGCAGGAAAGGGGGAAAATAAGGTGCTGATGGACAGGAAAGGAGGAAAATGAGGTGATGATGGACATGAAAGGAGGAAAATGGTGATGATGAACAGGAAAGGGGGAAAATGAGGTGATGATGGACAGGAAAGGAAGAAAATTAGGTGATGATGGAAATGAAAGGAGGAAAATGAGGTGATGATGGACAGGAAAGGAGGAAAATAAGGCGATGATGGACAGGAAAGGAGGAAAATGAGGCGATGATGGACATGAAAGGAGGAAAATGAGGTGATGATGGACAGGAAAGGAGGAAAATGGTGATGATGGACAGGAAAGGGGGAAAATGAGGTTATGATAGACAAGAAAGAAGGAAAATGAGGTGATGACGGACAGAAAAGGAGGAAAATGAGGTGGTGATGGACAGGAAAGGAGGAAAATGAGGTGATGATGTACAGAAAAGGAGGAAAATGAGGTAATGATGGACAGGGAAGGAGGAAAATGCGGTGTTGTTAGACAGGAAAGGACAGCAAAAACAAGAAGCAGCACCCTACGGTGTCGGGGAGAAGCCCGCCTACTTCCCTCCACCCGGCGCCGGAGCATGCAACCAACACCAAAGAGTCAAATAAAATGGAGGTCACTCTCTTCCAAGAAGTCAAGGAGTCCACACTGGGACAGATAACGTGCGCGAAGATCCCTCAGTAAGGGGCAGGGAGCGCTCCATCAAATGGCGGTGCATCCAGGGGTGTGCCCCATTCGAAGACGACAGAAAGCGAACTGAATCCGCCAATGAATTGATAGGGGGGCTAAGTCGGCGAAAACAATTACGGCGTGATAGTACGCAACTTTAATTTCCATCAGCAGTCTCCCATCCCCTTTACCAGGCAGCCTGAAAGGTTGGTCGCATGCTGGTCTGGGCCTCGGGTCCTCAAGAAATCTTTGACATCCTCACTCATTCCCCGCAACCCATAAATGGCAGGAATCCAACAGAAAACGATCTGAACATCCACCTGACTAGCGGATACTGCGAACCAGGGGGTACGGAGATTCCAATGCTCTTAGGGTGCTTAGTGAGTCGTATATATCACGCACCGAACTCGGAAACGAGAAAAAGGCGTTATCTCTCTTTCCGAGAGTAGTATTGCAATCAGATCGTGCGGGAAGACAGACGCAGCGCATGGTCGAGCCCCACTGACTTCAAACAGAGGCGATACTGCGTGGAAGCCGACCCCATTCCCCCC
Organism: Ceratothoa steindachneri; assembly: GCA_963969495.1. Taxonomy (NCBI): domain Eukaryota; kingdom Metazoa; phylum Arthropoda; class Malacostraca; order Isopoda; family Cymothoidae; genus Ceratothoa; species Ceratothoa steindachneri. The sequence goes on along the minus strand of OZ018318.1, from coordinate 199,294,809 downwards.
TTCCTCTGACTTGGAGACATTCGTGTACACTAACACGGACCAACGTGACGCGAAGTGTGCTCCAAAAAGGTTGAACGCAATACTCCCGGCGCTGTGGAAACTTTGGGAGCAGAGAAGTGGTGACAAATAGACAAAAGCCGTACCTTTCAAAGTGGAGTCCAGGGCGAAACCAGAGGCGCCACCAGCCTAAGAGCTAAACCCAGCTCTCGAAGTAGTTTTTTAGCCCTAAACCTGAAAGTCTCAGGGTATGACTAGCGTTACTCTACGGTATAGGCACCGTTGAGATCGGCCGTGGATGCAGTGAGAACCGTTGAATACTGAGGGAGACGTCGTACTAGCGCGTACAAGCGCCGCGCTCCGTACGGCGCAGAACAAGTTTGGTGGTTTTGGATGCGTAAAACAAGCATCCGTAGTCAAGCTTCGACTGAACAAATGATCGGTAAAAAAGCAAGGTAGTATCCATATTAGCACCCAAAGTGTTGAAAATTACGTAACGAAGAATGTCCAAAGACTCTGAATATGGATCTCGGAGCTGAGACATCGGTTGAAAACAAGAAACAGGAAACGGCGCAAATCCACATGTGCGCTTCGGCATAGCAAGAAATACGGTTCAATGCCTGTTAGAGTCGACGCTCCAGAGTTGGTATTTGGGCTGTACCAAAAGAGATCGAAAAGTCGTCCACGTAGAGCGTAGCGAGAAGATCTTACGGAAGCACCGAGGTTATACTATTGATGCTCAGGGCAAAGTGTGTGCCAATGAGGACACTTCCCTGCGGGACACCCTCTTCCTGCTCCTTTAGGCCGAAAAGTCTCCCAGCAGTACGCAGAATCGACGATCTCGTAGAAATTCATATATCGAAATAGGTAGCGTTCTCTCCTCCCATCGTGCGGAGGTTTTACATGATACCGTAGCGCCATACGTCATCATGAGCCTTATTCTACGAAGAAAGTCCTCACAGATAGCATGTTGCAGTTGGAGCAGAACATCGGACGTGGAGTGGAACTTGCAGAAGACAGACGCCTCCGCTATCCAAGAAAAATGCTAGTCTAACAGTTACTAATTTCTCAATCAGCTTTGCACAGACAGGAGTTTTAAGAAATTGAGCTGAAAGCGACCGGGGAAGAGTGTCTCTCTCCCCAGTTTGCGAAAAGGGAGCACAGTAGCCATTCCACAAGTCTGGGCGAATACCCTTTGTCCAGATCCCGTTAAACAAATCTCAGAAAAATGCCATGCTTCGCTCACCCAGGTGTCGAAGCATGGCATACCAGACATCGTCCGGACCAGGGGAGGTGTTCGCGCATGAAGCGAGAGCGAAAGGCAAATCGTTCAATGCAAACCTGTCATTGAAAAGTTCTTCTCCTCAGGAGGTAAATTCCAGTTGCCGGTCTTCAGCGACATCACGTCGTGCAGTGAATGCTGGCGGAGCAGCGACACGGCTAGAGAATGTGGAGAAAGCGGCCACGAAATACTCCGCCACGGACGTGGAAAAAGGAAAGTGGGTCCTGCGAGAACTTGCCCCGAATCCTTTTGACTCACTTCCACACTTCTGCAGTAGGGGTCTTCCCGTTAAGTGATGACAAGTACTCCCGCCAGGAAGAGCGGTGGTCTTTCTTCGAAACATGCCGGAACTTGGCCCTAGCTCGACGAAATTCACCGACGGTGAAATCGTTCGGGCGGCGCTTATAGCGCATGTAGGCATATCGCTTCTGTTTGAGGGCCGCTTCACACTCAGCTGACAACCACGGAAGCGGTCGGCGTGCAAAAATACCAGATGTTCTTGGACTCGTAGTAGGCCCATGGCGATGAGTTTGCAGTAGAAGAACTCAACGGCCTCATTAACCCACTGGGATAGAGAAATAAGTAATTCCTACATGAATACCACCGCACCCATCCCTCCATGCACTACCGAGGTGATCTCTCAGACTACATCGGCCCAGAAAATGATAGTTGAATAGGAAAATGGTTTATATCATGAAGTTCATCGACCATCTTATGGTAAAATCCGGTTGTGCATCCGAAGAGCACAGGGACAGATCAAGACAAGAAAATGAAGCGGTTCTGGGGCAGTGATGCGTAACCTCATCAACATTTAAGACACTTATCTCCAACTCTTCGATCAGATTGGCAAGGACCTCACCCATGAGATTAATCGTGTGCTCTCCCCAGAAGCGCGTGGCAGTTTTGCATTGCGGTAAACGGGCACGGGGGAGGAGGGGGCGTTTTAGACGAGACGCGGCGTGAGCAAGGTGTAGAACCCAGCTTTACCTGTAGAGCGTCCAGGGTGGGAGGGAGGGTATAACCAACAGAAGGGTTTCGATTGGCCACGGAAGCTACCCTGCTCGTAGTTCTGGAGGGGCCAATTAATCTTTTGTTTCTGAGCTAACAAAACCAAGGATTAGTTGTTCCTGACCAACCATGGCCAAGGATTAGTTGTTCCTGACCAACCATGGCCAAGGATCAGTTGTACTTGATCTAACATAACAAAGAATATGTGGCTCATTAGCCAACATAAAGGATCAGCTGTTCCTGATGCAACATAACCAAGGATGAATTGTTTCTAAGCTGACATTATCAAGGATCACTTGTTGCTGAGCCACCATAACTAAGGATTTGTTGTTCCTGAGCCAACATAACCAAGTACGAGTTGTTCCTGGCCCTACATAACCAAGGATCAGTTGTTTAAGTCAACATAGCCAAAGATATGTTGTTGCTGAGGCAACATAACCAAGTATTTGTTGTTCCTGAGCCAACATAACTAAGGATCTGTTGTTCCTGAGTTAGCATAAGCAGGCAGCTTCTTGAGTCAATATAATCAAGGAAACCAAGAATCAGCTGTTCCTGAGCCACACAACGAAGGATCAGTTGTTTCTGACCCAATTATATTAAAGATCGGTTATTCCCGAGCAAACCCAACCAATAAATTATCACTACCGATTAGGCACAAATGCAGGAATCAATGAGTACTCACTTTTCGTGTAACCAAATTTGTCTTCCTCTCGCTCATTCTTCAGCAGCTTTAATGCTCCAGCGCTGGCACGATCGATCTGAGAGGCGGATACGAGGTGTGATGGTAATAAGATTGGAATTAAACTTTTGTCTTTTGGAGCCAATACTTAAATATTTCAATCAATTATTTTCTATGGTATTTCGCTTTGACATATAAAAAAATAGAGGCAGTAGGGGGTAAATTATTAGATTGTATGACAAACTTTTATTTTGGAAATAAGGCGTGCGTTACGATGAAAGATGGCGTGCGTTACAAGGAAAGATGGTGTGTGATTTCGGCGTGGCTATTTAATACCTTCATGAGTAATGTCCGAGGAAAGGTACGAGTGGGTGTGAGGAGCAGGGAGTGAGGATGATGAAGGAATATCGCTATGTTAGTGTATATGTAGTCATGACTTCGTGTTAACAGCTGACAGGGTTTAGAGTTGTCGCTGAAAGCATTTTAGAGAGTACGTTGTGATGTACGGAGGTGAGGATTGGGTTGGTGTATTATTAAAGTCCAGGATGTGGACCTTGATCAAGTGCAAAATTTGAAGTATTGTGTGAATCATGAATGACTGTGGTAGGGGATGGATGGATTGCAACAAAAGGGTTTTGGATGGTGGAAAAGTCCCAGTGACGCTCATAATGGGACTGTGGAATGTATCAGGAAGCTGCATAAAAGTATGCTGATACCGAAGTCGGGGAAGAGAAGTAGGAATATAGTGTGGAAGTGTATGGAATGTGTCGGAGAGTTGAATGAGAGTATGCTGGTACCGAAGTTGGGGAATGGAAGTTGAGTTTTTTTTGTTGTTTTTTTTAGCGAGCTCAACTTGCGGCCATGGTGTGGAAGGGAGGATGAAGAGTGAGAATATTGAATTTGGACAACTAAACAAGGATGTTATAGACAAAGGGTAAATAGGATGAATAATGGATAGATAATAGGTATAGATGGTGTGAAAAAAGATGTTCTGAAGTGGTACGGGCGTGTAAGAAGAAGGTTTAAGGTAAGTTACCAGTGGGTTGCTGCCCAATCCAAGTGGTGTAAGAAGAATGGCTATGAAATAGGTGGAGAGAATATACGAAAAGTGAACGTCATGGAGTGCGCGAAAGTTGATTATGGTTAATCGCTGAATGGAAGCCGACTTTGCAACCGCGACTCATAGTTATGAACCCTTAAACTCAAGGTCCTCCTCGATATCCTCACTGGATCTCAAATAAGAAGAAGGACAAGTGAAGGTTGATATAGGAACAAATTTAGAAGGCAGGGTGTAACCGGTGGTGGTGGTGATGTCGGGTATAACCTTTCTAGCGTACCTCCACTCCTTGACTAGAGATAGTCCTTCCCTGAAGGGCTCTGTAGTCCTCTTCGTCGGAGGAGCTGTCGCTTTCGTCGGAGTCATCTTGATGGGTGCCAGCGGCTGCCACCTGAATCTGCATCTGTTCATGTTCGGCTAACTTTTCCTGAATCTTCTCCTGCATTTCCTGCTTCGTTTGATCCGAAAGTCCTGGCTGCGATACGGGGGGCGGTCAGTGTGAGGCGTTTCGCGGGCAAGGAGAGGGAAGAGGGGCCACAGGAAGGGTACGGAGAGGGTGAGCAAGGGTGGAGTTACAGGAGGCGGCAGAAAAACGTGCCCTCGTCTGGTCAAGAGGAGGAAAACAGCGAGGGGGGAAGTAGAAGAGAAACGATTGCAAACTTTCAATATCGACGAAAATATGTGACCAAAAGAAAGAGAAAACAATTTCGCCGCGACTAAAAGGTGTTAAAGTGTAAACGAAAATGAGGAAATACCGAAACAAAACAGAATTGACGGCTTTAAAACATAAAAAAAAACAACTTAAAAAAGAACAGACACACACGCACACACAAAGAAAAAGTTTAGGACGGGATGGTAGGAATCTGAAGTTTTCCACGGGGTAGGTCATTGGGTGGACAACACGACCCCATTCCAAGGCCCTCAAGAAACATGCACGCACGCCGCACGCACACGGAAAGTACATTAAAATAAGACAAGCCGCGAAAGACAAAGCGAGGCAGGTGACAGACAGAAGCCAACAAAAAGAGACAAGTGAGAATGATAGGAAGAAGGAAGGGGCAGGAGAGGGGAAGAGGTGTGGGGGAGGGGGAAATAGGTTTGGGCATTAAATAATGGACAGCAGACTTTGGTCAGAATTCAAAAATATCACTGTTTTCACATTATGTCACATTTTTATATGAATGTGCTTGATTAACATTCGACAGAGCAGCAGACAACCCACAAGACATTAACATTACGACTCAGGAGAGATCCAAGCCAAAAAAACACAAACCCACTGGCGACAGACAGGTGGGGACCTTATGAGCAGAAATCGGGGAAAGAATCATTGCTGAATAAAGGATGCAACAAATAAAATAAATAACCTATGAAAATAGCATGCGATAGAAAACTTGATGGGGAGAAAAAGATTGAGTTAACCCTTGCAAATCGCATTCTTTAAATAGGCACCTTAAACATAATTATATCGATCCGTGGGCAAATAAAAATTAAAAACAAAATCTTACCTACAAATATCTAAACTCTGAAAACCTGAAAATAAGGCAAACTTAACATAAATAGTTTCACCTGCACTGTTAAATCTGAAAAAATAACCAAATAGGCTGTATGTATACAATATTGCAATGACTACAAAGAAAAATAACAATAATGAACTACGAATAATCTACTTGAAACGGTTCTCGATTCATAGAAAATCGAAATTAGTCAGTGACTAAATTATTTCTGCTAGAAAGGAAAAACGAAAGAAAATTGTCTTGAATTAATTATAATTCCTTCTCCACCACTTGACTTTCGTGCTAGAAATAACTAATCACTTCTCTTAAAGGCATAACAACGCTTAAAGCCAAAATAAACAAATCTGACGGGCTTCGCTTGGGTTATGTAACGTTGAGTTCGATTTTTCCACTAGAGTGGTCAGGTTTAAAAATACTCGAATTAACAATTTTGGGAAGAGATAGTTTTAATTTCCCATCAAAGATTCACGAAAATTTACCGAGGAAAGAAAAAATATCAGATCTTCAACGTTTCTGATATTAGTAATAATGTCTAAGGATGTTTTCTGGCAAAATCTAAATTGTGAGCAGGAACACAAACAATTTCCATTTATTAGTAGTAATAAAACGAAGCAAGAAGTTTTAATTGGCAATAAGGGTGTTTTCTGCCTGATAGTAGAACAAAAGTTTGAAATGGGGCTAATTACAGATTGTCCCCAACCCAATACACTAATCTGACCGGTGGGTGCCGAGGGAAATAGTTTGGGAACTGTCATCCTCGGTAGAATTAAATGGGGATGATAGAAATTATTTTGCGGAAGCGAGCGCGTCTGCCATTGCAATTGGCATAGTGGATTCAAATAACATCGGCACAATGCCATCCCGTATGTAATGACAGGAAAATAACGTTTGCCACTTCATTCAGGTCAGGTTTGAATTTAAAGCTGTATTGTCCATGCACGGCTATCTGTTGGCCATACTAAATTGCAGTATAATTATAACGTCTGCCAGTGAACGCGTTAAAATATAATAGGACGACGAGAACGAAAGAACAACAGGAAGGAATCAATGAATACTGAGACGAATCGCGATAATAAGGAAGCTTGAAAGACGATGACTAAAATGGGATTTCGTCAGAAGATTTCTAATCTCTATGAAACCCAAAAGAGCCTAATTATACGCACATCCATAAAGCTGACCTCCCCCATATCGGGGCTTTAAAAGATAACAGTGAACGATGGAGTTGGACGAGAACACAAGCATTTTAACTACGAGTTAAAAAAATAACATTGTGCAGCACATAACATGCATTGTGCGAGAGAACAGAAGGAGCTAACATCAGGGGAACTCACGAAGGAACACGATTCTTGCTTGACTCGTACCGCAGCACCTGTAGTGGTGCCCAGCGGCGCTATCTACGAGGCAGACATGCAGCGAGGGCGCTATCGACCTCGGCAACACCTCGTTGAAAACATCCACGTGCGCGCCTCTACACAAGGCAGGAAGAGATACACAAACATTTAAGCGAACCGTGCTGCTGAGGTTATTTGGTGCCAGAGTTGTGGAAGGAGGTGGCAGGAGTGGGGGAGTGGTTGGCGACTAGAGTTGCTAGGGGCCAGGAGCCCCCATTCCGCTCACCTGGAAAGGGTGCCGAGAGGGGCTATCGCAGGGCGACACCGGCTGAGTGGGAACTTTGGCGGCGATTTTCTCATCGATTTCGCCGCTCACTTTCCACATTCCGGGCCACAAGTGGGGGTCTCTTCGGGGATCGTACGAGTAGCACTCGACATCGTCGGTGCCTTCCTCATCCTCCCCCTCCTCCTCGAAGAACTCGCGATCCTCTTCCTCTTCAATGGTGTGGTCAATCAAGCTCTCGAAGGGCTGCCTCGAATAGCGCTCCTCCTCTTCCTCCTCAAGGAGCTCTCCGCGATGCCCATCCAAGACGGGGCTGCCCCTTCGCATGGGGAGGAAGGACCTCCCTCTGGGCCTCCCCTCCTCCTCATCCGAAAAGTGGGTGGAGGGGGGATGGTGTGGGAGAAGAACGTGAGAAGGGGAAAGATCTAGGAGGATCGCCTCGCCCTCCTCCCTCCTGCTTGTGTGGCACCTGGGCTCGTCCACGCTAATCGGTGGAGAGAGGGGGGTGATAGGAGAGCCGGCGAAGACGTCCTCGTACGACCTCATGATGCTCTTGATCTCCTCCGAGGAATCTTCCGACGAGCTCTTGCTCGTCCTCTTCACCAGGCGGCTCTCCACGGTCGCCTTCAGAATGGACTCTTTCACCGAGGGACTCTGCGCCACCAACTCCTCTTGGTCAGCCTCGTCCGGAGAAGCGCCCGCGGACCCCGAGCTCCTGCCCCCCACCCGAATGGTAACACCCCCACAAGCGCTCCGGACGCCAGCACCACCTGATGCAACTGTGAGCCGCAGGCTCCCGCTGTCCGCACTCTCCTGGTCGATGCTGGTTGAGCTGCTGCTGCTGCTCCCGTCCTTGCTCCGGGGCGGGCCCGCTCCCTTAGCGTACGTAGGAGGGAAGCCCCCAGATGGGGGGCTGGGCGAGGACGCACCCCTTTCCTCCTTCGTGGTCGTCTTCGAATGCCACTGAGCGAGAGCCGCTCTCGCGTAGAAGTAATAAGGGTTTATGAGCGCCTCCGAGTCGTCAGGTTCGTCTACCGGCAACTCCGCTACAGATTCCTTCTGCGAGCGGCGCGGAGGAGACGAGGGAGCATAGGGGCACGGGAGCGACGGCCCATCCTTCTGGAATGGGTCAAGATCTATCGTTTCGGGGCTAGCTGCTCCTTTGGGCATGACAGTGAACGCCGAGGCGATTGTATGCTTGGCCCGCTTCCTCCGCGGGTAAAGCGTGCAGTAGTGACGGATGTTAGCGGAAGCGGTGTGCAGCGGGTGGTCGATAAGGGTGGTGGAACGTGTGGGGACACCGTCCGTGTAGGAGTAAAGGGTGTAGGTCAAGGGGTGGTCTAAATGAGGCGGGATGTCTTCCGCGTCTGCCTTGTCCCGAGCGATGAGGTTCCCTCCGTCAGAAGTACTTCTAACGAGCCCCATTGAACCGCCTGTCTTCTCCTTACTCCGGGCGGTGCCGACCCCTTCGTGGTATCCTTCATAAACACTCTTGACCGTGACGATTGCGGTCGTGTCTCGATGCGTCATCAGGGGCGAGGAGGAATAGGTCATCTTGAGGTCAGATGACGACAGGGACGCGGTGGTAAAGACCGTGGATGACGGGGTGATGACGGAAGAGCAAATTCCGGTGACGGAGGTACCCAGGATGAGGGGACGCCTTTGGCTTACCTGAATTAGCTCCGGGGTCGGGGTCCTGGCTGGAGAGATGCAGTCGGGTACATGAGAGCCGAGTCTACTGGTGTCTCGCGAAGGGGGCACAGATGTGGTACTCTGCATCACCAGTAGAATTGTAAAAAAAAAATCAACATTTAGGATCCAACTAGTATAGGGTGTTGCACTATAGTACTAGAGACTAAATATAGATTCCCTTGTAGGGAGAGATACACTCGAAACCCTGCATCCAAGATGCGACAAAAAATGACCAGGAATTCCTCTCTCTACACGTGTACAAACCCTCTTCCGGATTTAGGACTTGGACGTTGAAGTTAGCATTTCATCAGGGTGGTAAAGTAGCTGATCTTGCTAAACATCGCTTTTTAGAGAGGCATTCTACCTTCCTTTTAGGAAATTAACTGGATAGACCATCTTCAATTCCCTCTTCTGAGATAGGAACTTGATAATTAAAACCCTAACTACGACATTTTGAACTACCACAAAAGAACCTTTGAACCTACCCATTGAACGAGACTTTGAACCATGAAAGTCACTGGGTTTCCTGTTCTCTTAATCACCTCGACGGCCTTCTCGTGAGAAGCGTTGCGCAAATCCACTCCCTCCACCTCAAGAATGCGATCTCCGGTCTATGAGAGACATAACCATTAGCAGCTAAGTTGAGAAAGGCAAAACATAAACAAGCTTTTCCACTCTCAAAGCTCTTAAATTGGAAGGAATAGGAAATATTTGAGGGGCAAAGTTTTTACCACCCATTTTACACACTATCTAGGGCATATCCCAGTAAGAACATAGATTAAAGTGGGTTCTAAGCTACTGGGCGCTACGCCATATAGAAAACTGAGCAAAGTTGAGCCCAAGCTGGGTTTCCCTTAGGCTACTAAACAAATTAAATGAGGTTTAATTTTCCTCATGGTGAGGAAAAGGTGTTTTCACTTAGGTCGTAGCTCGACTCGCAACATGCATAGCAACGAAAGTTATGTTGTATTTCCTTAAATATATACTAGAAGTAGGGTAGTAAGAGAATGCAGCTACTAGATTAAAATCTGAAATGGCATTTGACTCCCTCTCTTAGCCTGAACAGCGGTCCTCACCACATGATCAATTGACTACATGTTAATAATATCTACCAACTCAATAGCAAAGGGAGAGACGAAAATTGGAAGTTAATCTCCTACTCGAGGCCTAAGCGATTCGTCTCTTATTTTATAAACATTGATGAGTAACTGAATTAAAGTAATGTAAGAACCGAAAATATGTAGATGCGTGTATAGTATGCATGTAGTAACCAAGCGCCAAGCATTTGGATGGACTTTTCCTCTTTTTACTGTTTTTAGATCATTTGACCAGCAAAAATGATTAATTACTGGACACTTAAGTCTAAACACTGGAAAAGGCTGGTGCCAGCTCACCAATTATACATTGAGTCAAATATTATTGGAAAAATAGTAGCTATATTAAACAAATATCAAAGAATAAAAACTATTAATTTTATATATATTTCCTATATAGGTCTATAAACCTTGTCACCGGTGTTTCCTGGATTCGAGTTTTATCACGAAGATTCTGTATTCATTGAGTTAAAATAAACCATATCGAAATTGCGATCTGGATATCATCTATAGACTGGAATCCCATTCTTGTATATAAGTAGTTAGGTTGTGTTAGGGGAGGATAGCTTGACAATTATACTCACTAAACACAATAAACTAGAGAAACATCGCCACTAATACAACCGAGAACGGCTTCTCATCAAATCACAACTAAATCACACACTCAAGCAAATTTACACAAACAAGAAAGCGAATGACCTCACTTCATTCAGTACATAACTAAAAACAGCTTCAACATAATACGGCGACTTAGGTCCTTGTAACCAATCGCCAGATGGACGCTATAGGAAAAGAAACCCACAAAAAAAACACACACCAACATATCTGACTCCCACATCTTAGACGCTACTCTCAAGTACTTCACCCAAACAATAAAAGCACACATCCCACAAACCCGCAGAACACATTACAGCCGCATCACCTGTAGTTGTAGCAGATCTCATTTAACAACGAAACTTCCTCAAAGAAAACAAAACATGAGAAACAACCAGCAAAATTAACAGTTCTGACGCCCGCATTAGAAAGAATGAACAACAAAACTCTTGAAAACAATATAAATATAAATCCCTTCCTCCAAAGAACACTACAAAACCCTAAGGAAATACTACTCCCAAATCAACCACAAACCTACAACGTCCCTATCCGACGGAATAATAGTAAAAAAAAGGTAACAAAACGCATATTGATACCACAGCCGCTTCCACCCCTTCCAAAATACAGCCCAACCCATCAAATCTTCAAAAAACAAAACAACCACATCTCAAGCAAAGAGCTAAGGGACCTACTACCCCCAATGCAACCCAAGCCCTTACCAAAATATTTAATCATCTTGGTTCTACAACTAAATCACGACAATCCTGGAAAAAACAAACATCGTCACCATTCTCACACACAAAAAAACAACCAGCCATCCTTAAACAGCAATCAACCAGCAATTTCCCTCCTTATCCACACTATCTAAAGCATTAGAAAGACTGATACAGAATCGCATTATACCACACATCCTACAAGCTCCTACGCGACATGGATTCAGGCAAAAACACTCCACTGCCACCCTCCTCATAAACCTGTCGTAACACATCCTAGACGCATTCAACCAAAACCCACCACCCAAAAGAACACTCCTGAAACACCAGGAACATGCAAACCTACCTATGCAATTTAGAACAGTGGCTGCACAATGACAGAAGAACAGTCACACACAACACAGCATCTCTCTTCACCTCTCTTAAACATGAATCGAAATCATCACACAATGTTCGCATACCACTCAATAACCGCCCATTCCCCCCAATTCTCGATCTCACCTTCGATGCTCACACGCTTTTCTCATAACACGTATCTAACACCTACAACAAAGCATATAAAATCTAAACGCACTACAGTCGCTCCTTCTTCAGAAAATAAAAAGAAACAACGCACTGTACAAACAATTCGTCCGCACCACATTTTAACTACGTTCCGCCACCCTGGCATTCAACACATGAACCAAAAGAACCCAGATCAAATAGAACAAAGCACTCCGTATAATTACACATGCCAAAAATACCCCAACTTAATCACATACACAAAACAAGAACCCAATACCCCCTCCAATTAATCAACTACATATAGAAACAAGCACCCAATACCCCCACCAATTAATCAACTATATATAGAAACAAGCACCAAATGCCCCCTCCAATTAATCAACTACATATAGAATCAAGCAACCAATACCCCCTCCAATTAATCCGCTAAATATAGAAACAAGCACCAAATGCCGCCTTCAATTAATCAACTACATATAGAAACAAGCAACCAATACCCCCTCCAATTAATCAGCTACATATAGAAACAAGCACTCAATACCCCCTCCAATTAATCAACTACATATATAAACAAGCACTCAATACCCCCTCCAATTAATCAACTACATATAGAAACAAGCACCAAATGCCCCCTCCAATTAATCAACTACATATAGAAACAAAACCAATACCCCCTCCAATTAATCAGCTACATATAGAAACAAGCACCCAATACCCCCTCCAATTAATCAACTACATATATAAACAAGCACCCAATACCCCCTCCAATCAATCAACTGCATATAGAAACAAGCACCCAATACCCCCTCCAATTAATCAACTATATATAGAAACAAGCAACCAATACCCCCTCCAAGTAATCAACTACATATAGAAACAAGCAACAAATACTTCCTCTAATTAATCAACTACATATAGAAACAAGCACCCAATACCCCCTCCAATTACTCAACTAAATAGAGAAACAAGCACCCAATACCCCCTCCAATTAATCAACTACATAGAGAAACAAGCACCCAATACCCCCTCCAATTAATCAACTACATATAGAAATAAGCAACCAATACCCCTAATTAATCACCTACACGCATAAATAAGCACCAATACACATTAATTAACCACCTACACACAGAAACAAGCACCTAATACCCGAAACAAATCATCTACACAGAAACAAGCACCCAATACCCTCCTCCAATTAATCACCAACACAAAAGCAAGCACCAATACTCCCTTCAATTAATTACCTACACACAGAAACAAGCATCCAACACCCCTAATTAATTACCTATAGTTAAAGAAGCACCCTATACACTTACACACACAGAAACAAAATCCTCTCCATCGTCACTCACCTAAACAAAGTTAGGAGCCATTTTTACCCTAGAATACACGCTCCCTCACATCTATGCCACGCTCTTAGAAAAAAACAACTCGCAGGAACATGAAGACTACTTACCAGCCCCCCCTCCCCTTCCGCCCCCTTTCTGCGAGTCAGGCGGCCCCAGGACGGGCCTGCAGGTCCTTGGGGTTTGGGATGTTGTCCGTGTTGCGTGCGTGTCTGAAGTTCGGGGAGTCGAGTAGAAAGATGTTTGGTGTGGTCAGTTTGTTGATTGCATCAGGTGCATGTTGTTGATGGTGTGAGGTTTATTGTGCGTTCGTACTGTTGGGGGTGATGTGAAATGTCCTTAGTTTGGACAAGATAACTACGTCCGGTGTAGTGATTTATATGAGTTGGGGGTTTGGGGGGGGAACATTTAGGATATTGTTTGGTGGTACTCAGGTGTGAAATTTTTACTTGTCTCACGAATCGTACTATTACCATGGTAATAATAGTACCTACTCGACTGCCCTAACCTCACACAAACACAAAACCCACTCCATCACTCCAATGTGGTCAACACCCAAACTCCAACGCCCCACCGACTTTGACCGCCATATATCTACAAACGCTGCCAGAAGGAAACAGACACAGTAACGCACATGCAACATTCCAAACACTTACACACCTTGGAATAAAACAAACATATATGGAGTGTCGAATCTCTATAAGAATCAGGTCGGGGGGCGCTGGCCTCGGCAATGGACTCTTAAGCTATCGGAAAATTGGACCCCAAATTATGGGCAATTTGGAATTTAAGCTATGGGCAAATTTGAAACTTAAGCTATAAGCAAATTGTCCCCTAAACTATAGGCAATTTTGACCTTAAGCTATGGGCAAATTTTACTCTAAACTATGGACACATTTTACAAACTATGGGCAAATTTGGACCTTAAGCTATGGGCAAATTGGCTCCTAAACTATGGGCAACTTGGACCTTAAGCTATGGGCAAATTGGACATTAAGCTATGTGAAATTTGTACTCCTATGCTATAGCCAAATTGGATCCATAATTATGAACAAAAAATATGTATGCATAAATCGACCCTAACCTTGAGAAGCCCACTTCTTCCTGCTGGGGAATTGACGAGAACATTCTTGACGAAGATTCCGGTCACGGTCGATCCCGACCAGTTGAGGTCGACCTTCCCTCCGACGATGGATATGCCCAGAGAGCCATTCTCATCGCGCCTCACCTTCAAAGAGGACCCCCATTAAGTTCTTGGGACAAAGTGCTTGTCCCTCTCTTTTATTATTATTATTATTATTATTATTATTTTTTAATGTTGGAGAGAGAGACGGGCAAGAGATACCCCAATGCAAAAGAGATGCCCAATGCAAGTCAAGCTCAGATTAAGGTGAAAAGAAAAACAAAACAAACAAAAATAGAACGAGAAAAGATGGAAAAACAACTCTTAATGGATTGGTCTCGTCAGGTGATGTCGGACCTGCCTCTTAGAGGCAGGTTTGTTGTTTTTTTTGTTGTTTTCACCCATCTGGCGGCTGCCTTCGAGGGCACAAGTCACCATAATTAAAATTCAAGCCTAGTGCTAGGTTATAGGCACGTTATAAGATTCGGGAAAAACAGTAGGGGAGAAAAGAGTTCCATAGTCTAGTTGTGAAGGGAATAAAGGAATTATCAACTTGGTTTATCCGGGAGTTGATTATTTTACACAGCCATCGTGTGGATGAGAAACCAGGTGGGTATTGCGAGGAGAGTGAAGGTGAGCATACACTCATGTAAATCAGTAGGGTAATACACAAAATAGATTCTGTAAAATAAGGACTCAGAAGTACAGTTTTAACTAAAAAATAAACTCGAGGGGCAACGAAAGCCCATCAGAGGTGGGGGATTTTTACTCCGTTAAAGCGCAATAGCAACGAGTCCTCATGCAAAAAGTAAGGAGAGATTTGCAAGGAAAGTGTTGAAAGTAAATTGCATGGAAATTATGGAAGGTACAAAGGGCAAGTCCCGTAAATAGTGGGGCAAGGAGGGTACACATTTTACGGACACTGGGGATGTTAAAGGCTCTAAGTCACGCCAGAGGGTACTTAACTGCGGCCGCTCGAGGCTGGAACCGTACCCTGTGTACCAGTCTACACAGGGTACCACAACTACGGGGTAAACGTTATAGAAAGAGGCTCGATTACACAGTGCTGAAATTAGCGGAAGCTAAAAGATCAAACTATTAGGGGGTACTAGGAAGTGAGAGGGGCACGTGACTGTGAGGTATCTTCAACCTTTCCGGAATGAAGACCAATCGACTCCCCTCCCCCCAACAAGTGAACTAGACTTATAGCCCCTTGAGGACGTACTTCATCACGTGACCCCCTTTTGACACTCCATCTACCTATCACCACCTTTATCAACATCCATTCTTATATTTGTGACTTACATCCACGGTTCTTTGTGGGCCCCAGTGTTTCCCGTCCATGATGGGGGGGGTCGCGCTGGTGCCGTCCCGACCTTCCACCCCAGAGTCACCCATGTCCTGTGTTGAGAGAGAAAAGATGACATCGAATGGCTAGAAAAGAGTCGAATTAAGACAAACACAAATCATGTTCACTTAGTCTTTGATAATTACCCCCCCCCCAAAAAAAAAATATATATCATGTTTTGTACAGACCCACATTAAGCTTTTACAGTCCAGTAAAACTTTGCCATCACACAATTGAGCATAAAAATTGCTTTTGTTGAGATGCATTTTAGCCTTTGCTGGTGAGACCAAAACATTCCACTAATTTTAATTCTCTACAAAACGAATACAAAAATAAGCCAAGCATTTCTCTACTCTCAACTTATGAAGGTTGAAGGGTTAACATAGTAAAAAAATTACACAGGAGCTTAATTAAGAAAAGAAATGTGGAAGACTTTTAAGTTAATGTTTTTACATAAATTACTACCATAAGTTTCTACTTGAATAAAATAAGAAAAAATAAATGTATAAACGCGGTCACATCAATTTATCTAGTGAACCAATTCAAATCAAACCACCTCACTTTCTCTCCATGCTGAAAATAAATAAAAAAACAAAATCAAACTTCAATCAACTGCACTCCCATAAGTTCCATTAACGTCTCTCTTCCTAATTCATGCTTCATCGCCTACAGGAAAAAAGAAGCAAATAGTAGCATCTTCATAAGGTCTATCGGGCTTGAAAAACCCTTTGCCGTCCTCGCGCCATGCTAGGGAACAGCTTAAATCAGAGATAATAAGTTTCAAGATATGAGAAATAAGAAAGAGGAGTTGCCTTTTTCAGGCTAAATAAAATGGAACTAAAAAGAAAGGCGAATGCAAGAACAGAGTGCCACAATCTATAGGAGAGTGGTTGGATGGGGCGTTGCGAGGGAACACAAAGGCTGTTTTCTCTTCTCTGAAGATACCTGAGCTACAGTCATCTCAATTCCCGTCTGACGAACGGCAGACCCGCTACCCAAGTTGGAGGAGGCAAGTTGCACTTCCGCTGCAGTACTGGAAGAAGTTATAGTTGTTGTGGGCGATGTGAGGAAGGTGTTTGGGTGAGAGTCTTCTGGGAAAACGGGGTACCTCTGGTCAGAGTCAAAAACGTCTTGGTAAGAGGATTCGTGGATGTAGTCCTCCGAATAAAGGAACCTTCTTTGCACGACCTCTGCAGGACTCGCTTGTTCCGGCTGGCCGGGTTGATGGTACCTTGGCGATGGTCTCAAGTGGTAGTCGGAGTCGTAGTAGTAGTTGGGGATTACTTCACTCTGCTGCTTGCGAAGACGAGGTGCTCTACCCAAGCCTCTGGATGCGGGTGTTTCGTCGAAGGATCGAGAAGAAGGAAGAGCTCGCTTCTGAACGAGGCTCTCGACGTCCGCAATGTGCGCAACCACCAATTTGGCGCCAGAGTAATGCTCATCAACGAATGCTTTTCCTCCGGTACTGAAGGTGTCCTCGAAGAGTGGAATGTCACTCGTCGAGTGTCTGTCAGAGTCACCGCACTCAACGAGGAGCGACGAGTCTGAGGAACCGGACTTCGAATCAGAGAACCTGACGGAGCGCGACGGTGCTGCGACACCACCGGCGACTGCTTCCAACGCAGGGAGATGGGACAAGCTACTTTGTGGAGCGTAAGCAGTGGGAATATACGAGGAATCGAAAGAAGTGTTGTTACTTGAAGAGAAAAACTGATTGTAAAGTGCGTCAGTTAATTGAACGGGCTCGAACCGAGCGATGCGTAAGTCGGAACCGTCTACCCCACCACCAAGGCCCTAAAGAAAGTGTGAGTTAGTACAAAACGAAATGGTTAAATACGTGCTTCCAAACACTCAAAAATGCCATTGCGAAAACAAATAACTCCAGTGCCATTGAAGCACGAGACCCCATCTGGCTACTTACGGTACTGGACTGTAGACCCTCTTCAGCAGAGGGCTGAAACTCCCCACGGACAACCCCGGCTTCAGTAACGTTCCGAAAGGTGATTGTAAAGGGCCCCTCCTCGTTCTCGTCCCGGTCGCTCTTCGCCTGAGATACACGAGAGCGATCCTCGGTACCAAGGACTTCGCTGATGGCGTTCTTAAGGGTGACAACTGTGGCTGCGGCGCCGCTCACGTCAGAGAGCGAGGAAGCAGATCTGCCTTCGAGGCCAGACTCGGGTGGAGAAACTGTCTGAACCTCGCTCAGGTGTGCTTCTACGGCCTCCTCTCGACTGGAATCTCTGGACCGCAATTGCTTAGTAATGAACGAAGGTGCCGTCGAACTTCTCGTGAGATCTCCGGCAACGCTGAGCTGTTCCTCCCCAGAACTGTCTTCTCGGATGAAAGGCGATCTAAAAGAATAACGAAATGATAATAGGGAAGACTTCGTTTCTCGAAACCCATCGCATCCTTCTCTTGACTCCCTAATGTTGAGGGTAAAAACAGAAAATAACTAAAAATATTAGGGCAAAAAAGTTGGTAGTGTGAGGGCCGGGATATCTCGTGCAGTTAATTACCTCGCGAATGGTTGTGGCTTCAAGTTTAATCCAAATAATGCCATAAGGAACCGAAATGACTTGAAAAATCAGTGACTAAAGCTGAAGTACCGAATCCCCTTGGCGAGACGGACATGGCGTACAATTTCGCAGAAAATCCGTCGTACATAAACAGAGATAAATTGATTCAACACTGATTCCAAGTAAAGTAGAAACATTTCGTAATTATTTAAGAATTATATATGCCTTACAGTCAATAGGTGAGAAGGTACGAATTTTTGGTCAGGTTATCATATATTTTCGTAAGAACAAGAAAAATCAAAATAAGCTCCGTCAAACATGAAGTTTAAGTTAGAAAAGTACTCGTTCATTCTTACATGGAGGATGTTAAAAATTGGTTAGAGTGAGTTTCCCGGCAGCAGAATGGCTAAATAGATGCATTCTCGATGCGTCTGTCTTTAGAGCCATTCCCCTCCCGACTGCAAACTGTCTCATTATCCCCTTGTCTCATATCTGTATATATAGCCGAGTAGGAATTAAGCATTCCAGTCTCTGACAATGTCATTAGTATAAAATGGCGAAAACTTAATAATAAAATGCATTACAAAGTGAAAGCTATATGTTTATTTCTCAAAAAATAATACTAAAAAAACTTGATTTCAATGCGAAAAAGATATTTCGTAAATTAGAAGTGGAATGCAAGAAACATTAAAATTAAACTGATATCAATTTCATTTGATTATTGGATACGCAAGTATTTCGAAGGTATAATATGAAGGGGTCAAGGTGAAATAAACAGCTAACAACTTCCAAAGTTGGTTCTTCTTCTCAATATTTTCAAAATCTGGCCCAGAAATATAAAAATCCCTGGAATACACTCGACATAACATAGGACGAGATATTACGAAGATGGCTTCGAAAAGGAACATTTGGCATTAGCGGATACATGAGGTAATATTAGTCCTCGGAAAGGGTAGCACAACGAGATTATTTGGGTTCATACCAAAGGGAATTTTGGCCAAATTGACAAACCACGGGTGTTTAGGAGTACATACAAAAAAAAAAATGGCAAAACTGAGAGAGAGAAAGAAAAATCTGATAAAGAACGTGTGCAGGAAGAGGGAATAATGCCATGGAGCAGAATTAAGTTCTAGCCTTGGGTCTGAATTTGGTGAGTAACAAAATCGTAATGGAACAACAACCAACACATCCCAAAAGTAATAGTAATTTTAAATTAAGCTTTTAAAAAATAATCAAATTATAAGAAGGCGTATAAACAAAATCATAGTGTCCCAAACCCGACCGTTGATGGAGGAGAGGTATGGGACCTTGATGCTGACAAGGTTGGAGCAGTGTGCGTTTTGGTCACACATCTTTACAATTTTTCTAGTCGCGTGCACGCGACTAAAAAAAAAAATTGAAATACTCATGTTGCTTTACATTCCCTTTCGAATGATATAAATGCCAAGGTCCTCCCAAGGTTAGCCCGGGAATTATTTTGTTTTGGCAATAACATCATAACTATTCAGCCGATTCTAAAGAAATTTGAAATCCGTATGTTGTTTTACATCCTCTTTCGAATGATATAATTGCCAAGGTCCTTCCCAGGCTAGTCCTGAAATTATTGAAAGTTTTGAAGGTCGTAAGGTCATAAGCTAGAATAATTGAGAGCACGCGACTTAGGTCTGTTGACCTTGCTTTTATTATCGTATCAATTTCAGCTTAGGAACAATTTGGTTAAGTGGAATAAGAGCTTTGTGAACTTCATATCCGATGAATGATACTCATTACTAATGGGATGTGTACATATTTATAAAAGATTAAATCGTGTTTTGAGGAAGGAGATTATCCGAGCATTCCTGTCGGCCGTTCAGGAGAAAAAAGAAGTTCACTGGCCACAGCACAGGGATACTAAGGTATTCCGGACGGGTCACATCTTATTAACAAGCGAATGCAACCAATGGAGTCGACAGTCCACACCAATATATTGGGCAGTGAAGAAAATTACTTACCGATAGTACATGGGAAATATCCTGTGGATGATAGTAACACAATGAAGCAATAAAGCAGAAAATAAAATTATATAAAGCAAACTATAAAGCCATTTTAAACGGTTAATCGTTAAGAACTGCCTGAGGTGGGGTAAATCCACTTCCAATTCCCACTATTTTCCCAGTCACTTTTTGCTACAGGTTCTTTAGAGAAAGCCATGAATTAATTCTAGAGAAGAGGAACGTCAGGGAACAAACCAAGCAAAGTAGACACTAGAACTACTCTGAGGACGAAAGGTTTGGTATTATTCCGGAATAAATTGCTGTGTCCCTTCGCTTACAAGCAACAAGATATTTGGGGTCACGGGACCAATAAAAATGGAAGTACAAGAGTGGTTGGGTGGTTAAGTAAGATTAAGGGAATAGTTTCGCGGATAAGTGGAGGATTTCTCTTATAAATAAAGAAGTGGTTTTGCTTTATTTTTTATTATCTGATGGTGAAGGCAACGAACGTGCGCAACGCGGTCGTAGCACCCAATAATTGTCTATGGACGTACACAAACATAAAAATAGAAAATAGGCCCACAAAAAAATAGGCATAAAAATAAACAAAAGAACAACAAAATCAAAAGGTAAATCACACCATGATAGTAACATAAAGGAGGCCAGTTTCCTTCAAGGAATAGAATACACAGCTAAAATAAAAATTAATCTTTGGCTGTAAGATAACCTTAAATATCATAACGAGAGCCCATCCTCCACCTTCAAGAACTCCAAGAGCCTGCAACCCAGTGAAGATGACCCAATCACCAAGGAGGAGAGGGTAGCGACCCCTAACCTGAAAGTTATGCGCGCGCAGCTCCCTCCATAGTGGGACAGTCAACCATAACAGTGTGGCACAACAGAGTCGTGACAGACGGTTAAGTATCGTGAGAGTGAGGAAGATTTTTCCCAGGTAAATGAGAGTATGAGCAGTTTCGTGATTGGGTAAGAATAAGGGAGCTGGTTTCGCGGTTGAGTTAAATTAAAGGGAGAGGTTTCACATTTGACTGGGAGCAAGGGAGTAGTTTGAGGGTAAAGTAAGATTGTGCTTCTCGATTTAATGAGAGTAAGAGAGTGGTTTAGCAGTAAGATGAGAGTATGGAAGTAGTTCCGCCATAGTGAGAGACTAGTGAATTCGTTCGTGGGTGGTAGAGATTAAGGTAGTGGTTTCGCGGTTGAGTGAAAGAAAGGGAGTAGTTTTGAGGTTGAATGAAGGTAAAGGAGTAGTTCTCAGCTGGTTTCGGGGTTGATGAAGGTAAAGGAGTGGTTTCCAGGTTGAATAAAAGTAGAGAAGTGTTCTCCACCTGGTTTTGTTGTTGCATGAAGATAAAGGAGTGGTTCTGAGGTTGAATGAAGGTGAAGGAGTGGTTTCCAGGTGGTTTTGTGGTTGAATGAAGGTAAAGGAATGGTTTCCAGGTGGTTTCAATGTTCAATGAAGGTAAAAAAGAAGTTTCCAGGTGGTTCCGATATTGAATGAAGGTAAAGGAATGGTTTCCAGGTGGTTTCGAGGTTGAATGAAGGTAAAGGAGAGGTTTCCAGGTTAATAAAAAGCAAGTGAGTAGTTTTGTGGTTGAGTGAGTCAAGGGACTGGTTTAGCGTGTTAAGTGGGAGAAGTAATTTCGTGGTTGAATGAAAGGTAAGGGAGTTGTTTCGCGGTTGAGATCGTCATCTAAAATCAGGCTACCACAAGGTGGGGTCGGCCCTCATCGATACCCTTAGGAACAAGTTCGTACGAGGAAGATGTGTCCTCAAAAGTCCGAATTTGCTCACTAGTCGCGACGAATTAGGTGGGTAATCCAATGGGGGGAAGGTGACTCGAGGGAAAGAGGGGAGCTCATCGAGGCAGGGGAGGGGGGTTTAAGTGGAAATAATTAATACAAAGAAATGATTAGGTATGGAATCTGGTCGTGGTGACAACCAACGAAGGGATTTCGCTAGAATAGGGAGAACCTTTTTTTCTTCTTTCATACCACCGCCTGTCTGGCAAATGCATACAAAGGTATAAGTCACCCTAATTAATTTTAGCCCATTGTTAGGCTACATTAAAAACAAAAACACAACAAAACAATACATCTAGTAGACAAAAGCAAAACAAACAAACAAAATACACAAAACAAAAAGCAAGAGGGAGGTTCGCCTCTCCCCAGCACCGGAGCACGCGACCAACACCAAATGACTCAAAATGGAGGAGGCCAGCGTCCTCCAGAAAGTCCATGAGTCCACACTTCTATGTGCACGAAGCCACCCCGAGCTCAAGGAACGAGTTGTAGCGATCCAGCTCGTCCCGTGGAAGCCGACTTCTTCTTCGGACTTGGAGCCCTCGGTGTACACTGGCACGGATCCAGCGAGACACGAAGTGTGCTCCAAAAAGGTCGAACGAACGCAGTACTCTCGACGCTGTGGGAGCTTTAGAAGCAGAGGCATGGCGTTCTGGACAGAACCAGGGGCGCCACCGACCCGAAAGCTACACCCAGATCTGGAATGAGTTTCCTATCCATAAACCTGAAGGGCTTAAGGTATAACTGGCGTCTCTTTATGGTGTAGTCACCGCCAAGATCGGCCGTGGATGCAATGAGAGCCGTTTGCAACTGAAGAAGATGCCGGGCACGCACGGACAAGCGCATATTGCACTATGCGCGTCGCGAGGCAAGTGAAATCTCCCCGGCATCTCCCAGCAAACTCTCAATAGGAGATGTACCCAGCATGATCTCCTGCAAAAACATAGATCACGGGGGGGACGAGCCTCCGCAGCTCCTCCCACTTGGCCCGGAGTCCGCGTCAATTCTATTGAAGGAATATGCCCCACAGGCCTACCTCGTAGATGCTGGGGTCCCTCTTCGAAGAGAGACTCACGCGAATGGCCGTACGCTTCCCAAGGGCAGAACTCCGAGTGCTGTTGGCCAAATAAGGCGCTTAAGACGCTGTCTACTTCAAGGACTTTTCGGGGTAGGTTGGGCTCACTACACGTGTCTTTTGCTCCCTCCTCTTCGAAAACTCTGGGGGGATATGTTTTGGAGGGTCCCGCGTTCCGAGTTTCCCGGTCCAGCCCTGGGTGGGGACGTAGGAGCCGAATTCCTTTTGTGCTGTCCTCATTTCCAGGTACAGCTTTAGGAATCTCCAAATACGGCTTCACGATCACCTTCAGGGATGTTGTCCCTTGTGAGTCTAACGATTCGATGGAGGCACGCGGCCATTTTGCTTTACGGGAAACGGTGACAGGGCGGATGAGGGGTAGCCCTGGTTTTAGCCGGCGCTGGGTGTGAACATATTTGCGCCACCATCTCTACCAGGAGAGAGTTAGGGTGGGGGATAACGAATAGGGGTTCAGAATTCCCTATGGCGAACAATTCAGGAATTCTTATAGGCCCCAGGGTTCCCCAGTGACCTTCAGATGGTATGACATCCGTTGGGGCACAAGTCAGGAATTTCCTATAGATTCAGGGGTTTCCTAGTAACCTTTAGGGAGTACGACATCCCCTTGCAGCACAAGTCAAGAAATACTATAGACCAAGGGGTTCCCCAGTAACCTCTAGTTGGTATGGCATCCTCTTGGGGCACAAGTCAGGAATTCCTATAGACTCCAGGGGTTTTCTGCATCAAACTAAAAGTATCTGAATAGTCACAAACAAACTAGCGAGACCAGAAGCAGCTATTTGCCATCTTATTCCGTAATATCGAGAAAGAAATAATAAATTCCCCTTCAACATGAAAGTTTTCCCATTTGGTGTCAATGCGCATCAATGCCACTAAATACCTCTTCATACTGACCTCATAAGCACATAACTACACATACTTTTTTCCGCGTCACTGGACCCATGTGTTGCGGCATCTTTTCCAATCAGGGTCCATCCCTTGGCAGAAGGCCCCTTGCACACGCCCTCACAGACCCCCTCCTTGCACACCTATATAATACACAATATCCTTAATTAACGACTTCGGACCCTCCTTTCCCCCCGCTTGCGATAAGCTCTAAAATGAAAGATACCAAAAGACTCAGATGGTGAATCATCGTCGAAATAACCCAAGTTTTAATCTTTAACTCACCGTCAAACTTACAACGACCAATTGAAAAAATGCAAAAGAAATGAAAGCCTGCTCTGTGGCCACACGTACACGTACGTTATTTACCTGTGCACGCTATATAAACGACAAATGGTGATCTTTATTTACACGTACACTTCATTTACGCGACAATTCATGAACTTAATTTACATGAACACGCTATCTAAGCGACAAATGATGAGCTGAATTTACATGCACACGTCATGTAAGCGACAAATGATGACCTACTTAGAATGGCAACTACACTTCCCCTTTGAGGGAACGACAAGAAATCGATAGGGCGAGACACGCAAGCCTCTCTCTACCATCAGAAATTGTAGAAGGTCGATATTAATACAAAATTCTAAATAAGCCTACATGGGCATAAGTTGCTCTAATCGAACAGCCTAATGACTAGGCTATATTAAACAACTCCAACAAAAAGCACCTGGAAAACATTACAAAAACCCAGCATTACAAATACTCCGGCGTCGGAGGGCGCACGTCCCTTCCGGCACCCGAGCATACACCCAACACCCCACAAAGCTAAATAAAATGAAAGAGGGCCAGCCTGCTACAGAAGCTCGATAGTTCCGCAATGATATGTACACGAATTCGTTCCGAGTACAGGTAGCGACCCCGTTCGGACCGCTACCGTGAGAGGTCACCTGCGCCAAGATCCCCACAGAGTCAGCAAGAATGTGCCAGACAGTCTGGTGGACGGCGCAGTCGTCATAGAAAGGTAGGGAGTTAGAGGTAGTTTCAAGGGTAAAGTCGCGGCGCGAGGGCGGGCAATTTTGATCTTGTGAGCCATCTCCCAGCGCGTGGATCAGCGTGGTATCCCCCAAATGACTATGGGATTAACAGAGCAGAACGGGATGAAATATTCAAACATCAGACCCTGGTTCACGACATGAAACGGAACAGGAAACTTAGAGGCATACACCATACTTGCGATCATAGGGGTTACATGGACTACTAGCGCGACCTCCAAGCCCTCAGAAATCAAACTCCAAGAAGTTAAAGGGTCAATATCTTTTCTGAATAGGAAACTAGGTCAAACACTACGAGTGTCTGACTGCGGAAAGAGTCACACCCTAACGTATACAGATACTAATAGTACGAACTAAAAAACCCACAAAACACCCATCCTCACTAACCTCACGAGTCCCAAAGCCATCAGTGGGTATCTTACAACAAAACATTGACGGTATAGACAACAAAGTAATTGAGCTCAATGAATTACTCATGAACCACAACATATGTGGTTCATCCAGGAAACAAAAATCAGAACTCACATTCCATTACAAAAGTACCACTCAACTCGCACATTTGGCAACACAGATACAGAAACGACGGAGGTTTAGGCCTATATCAGAGATAACATCCCCTTCACCAGTACCTACAGAGTCATCTCAGCATCCACCTTGACCCAATGGGAATACAAACCTTTGAGCACGGATCAACAGAAATGATTACATTTTCCCTAACCTGTGTATACCTTCCCATGCATTATACCCACCAAAATACAATAAAAAGAACAGCAAAAATAGAACTCTTATTACGACTGACTTCGAAGAACCACAACCTTGCCTGGTTAAAATCCTAAAACATAGACACAAGAGCACGCAGCATCTCAAAACAGCTAAATCCCAAATTCACCCTGAACTTTCTACCTTTAAACGCAATCCCCTCAACACCCACTCCCAAGACACCTTCCCTTACATCACCTTTTGCTCACCCGAGCTAGCCACCAAACCCTTTAAACGTCACACTGCATATCCTCTGACAATCACCTAATCCTCACAGAAATCGCTCATTATAAACCTAAATCCTTCGTCAACACCATTTAAAAAAATACAGCAATGCAGACTTGGAGTCATTTCAGCAACTATATTGAACAAAATTTCCAAAGCTACTCAGTTGTCCAGTTAAATGCAAAAACAAAGCCAATACTTACTTTGTCAACATCCAGCAACAAATGCATTCTCAAGGAAACAGGCCATAAAAATCAAGGACAACCTTGGAAAACAACCACGAACACAAAATAAAACGGACAGCATTCAAGGGCTGATACAGCAGAAATAACAATAGCAAACCTTCCCAGACAGTCTAAACTACAAAACAGAGCAAGAAGTTCTTGAAAACTACAACCCTAACAACGGAGGACAAGACAGACCCCAAGTCATCTACTCGAATGCAAAGTGAACAAAATAGGCAAACACCTTCATACAACCCCGACCCAGACAAAGGGCATATTATCCAGGCACATACAGGCAACCTCACCCTACTGAACAACCCTACATTCAGACTCATCTTCCACTAAGCCCTCTACCACCTTTCGTCTCTAGAAATCACATTCGGGGCCCAAAACATTCTGAAGAGTGGTCAAATCCTTGGCATAGGACCATCTACCGATCATTTTCACAATAAACACAAGGATCACACCAGTTGGCCCCTAACACAACTACACAAATTACAAAAAAGGCAAATAAACAGTACCACCATCACATACAACACTGTTGTATACACTTATACACTTCGCAATCATAGAAAATACAGACAACAAAAAACATCCATAGAGGCAAGAGTAAACAATTCAAACTTCAACTTCAAAGCCACTACAGCTACCCGTATCTTCCACACCATTAATGTTCTATTAATCACAACACCACCACAACTTTTTCCACGCCAAATTGGCCTTTCATAGTGATGGAAAGGGGAAAAGAGGGGGGTGGTATGTATTAGCAGACTACTACAACACGGCCCCTCACAAACCCTTTTATGCACACCTATCACACAAAATAACATCCACTTCCACCTCAATCAGACCTTCCTCTCTCAAACACTCATTCGCATAACACACCTTTTACGCGATCTTCCAACCATTTTTACACCCTAACACTCACTCTCGTAAACTCTCTTCATAAGTCTCTTTCCATCCATTTTTTTTACATGTCCATCCCACATCTGAACACTTTCACTCAAACCCATTCACAGTATAAACACCTCTTACCCAGTAGTTCCTCACTTTATCACCTTTTGCACAGTAAAAATCGTTCACAACTTGTCTATTTGGCCGTTCTCACTAGACACCTTTCCTTCTCCTCTCATACACCAACGTTGGCACAGCATACTCTCATGCAGCTTCCTGGCACATCCTACAATCAACCCCATAGAAATAATAAGTGTTCAAAGGGAAGCCCACGGACTCGGATATCACACCTCACCCATTCCCACCCCTAAATGCCATCACTTAATTCTTTTTCATTCACTTTTAGAACTCACAACACCACTTTTACAACCAGAAATTCAAGGTCTCATTAGACAACGCAATACACTAAAAAACAATTACAAACACCCCTCACACTAGCCATAGCTCACCAAATACAAGTTATTAACGCAATTAAATAAAACTACCTGGATAAAAAATACCATTGGGAAAATTTTGTCAAAACACAACCACAAAACAAACATCAGAAAACTCAACAGAACACTAAACTTTATCCACTCGCCAACAGCAACAATGCACAATCACATGCAGTAATCCTCACAACAGATGCCATACAATGAAACAAACAATAAGCACTTCTATCACGTTAGCCGTCGACCTTGACGATCGACGATTTATCCAACGTAAACTACCAGTCGAATCAAACAATCCATAACCTCAAGCACTCAGCTTCCGGCAGTCCACACAACATCAGTGACATACAGCTCAGACCACATGCAATACAAGCACTCACTGACAATGCAAGCATCAGCTGCTCTCACAATGTACTCGTAATACTCAACACTGGAAGCACGGTAATATCATCACAATGCCGAAACTCAGCAAAAGAACCTATACTACCTTTCACACATCGTCCAATCACTCACCTCTGCACATCCTCCAAAGTTATAGAGGACCTAATCTTAAACCAGATCATTCCACACAGCCCCTTAGTACCTAAACAACATGGTTTCAAACCACTATACTCACAAAAGCTCTACTTACCAAACAGGCCCAGCTAACATTTGCTAGCCAGTATCAAGCATTAAAATTTCCACAGATGGTGTTCCCCACGAGTCCGTACTGTCCCATACCTTCATTAAACTTAACATACACGCACCGAAGCAATTACCTTGGTACCCATCTGTTCCAACCTTACTTCAACAGACTACACACTTGGTTCACCCGAAACAGACTCAAAATAGCCCAAACCAAATCCACAGCTACCCTGCTCACAAGCGATACAAGGGCACATAATACCCAAACAAATACTAGCCGCAGTATCCACAAACCCCTATTTTTTTATGGCGCTCATCTGACGGTCACGAGCTCGGGCACAACCACCGATATCATTGTCAAGCAAACCAAGAACATCCACTGTACAACATGGCTGAAGACTGAATCCCAAAACACAACATTAAAACACTTAATTTATACAATATCAGAGATATCCTCTCTCAACACAACCACCTTGTCGTCGGTGAGAGAGCTTGCGTGATCTGCCTGAGTTAAGTTAGCTAAGCTGGGGGACTTTTAGTCCGGTAGGGTCACCCATGTCAGTAAGGTAGCTGTAGTAGGATCCAGATTAATGGTTGTCAAACTTCTCTACCACTTCTTTGATGGGTCTCCCTGCATCCCCCTACCAACCTCTTCGATTCTGTTAGTACTAAGTTTCACCAACTCTCTTCAACTGTCAGAAAATCAAAACAAAAACCCAATAACAAAAAACAAACCTTCATCTCTATTATAAATAAGTTGTTTATTAATAAGGGCCTCACCAGCTCCCTTATGCCGCGTGAGAAGAGAGGCTTTGGAACCTCTTTAAATAACGCCTTGGAGCACTCATAGATTACAAGAGACTGAGATTGAAGGGATCTTAGGCGTTTGGGGTACGATTAATAGAGAAATGCTAGGTACCCCTTAGAAGCTTTCTCCTAACGTGTAATTGCCTGACCAGCTCCCTGTGACCACTACTTGGTGAATAAAGGCTCAACTGCTCTTTGGTGGGAGAGCTTTTGTGCCTTGCTGGCTGCCAGATCAGCTAAAGATCTCGGATGAAGTCGTGGGCACTTAGCTTTACTATCTGCCTCAAGTCTGGCCGTTTTTAGTTGATTAGTAGGGCTTAGTAGGAAGACAGTTACACCTCAAGCACCCCTGTCGAAAAACCAGAGAACCAGTTAACTGGGGCTCTTGTGCTGCTCAATTAGGAGCTGCGGCACGATTGGGGACGTCCGGCCCAGGAAAGACCGTAGGGTTGGTGTGCTTGGTCAAAGGGTTTCTGTTCGCCGAACGACCGAAAACCTCCTGGAAATAGGCGGATGTGATTAGTGCGAGAGAAAATCACAACCAAAAAACCCTTTTTCAATGCGTATGGTCCGAGATTTTTGTAAGATGGCGAAGAAGAATGGTCCTCCGTTTCGAAAGCTAACCTGCAAAATATGCAAAGTTTACAGATGGAGTGAAGACTTCGGGGGCAGGAGTTGCAAGGAGCTCACAGATGCCGTCAGTGTCTGTGACTTCTGCGAACTCGAGAAGCGCCTGGGCGAGAGCATCGCTCAACTGAGAGAGGAGAACTCCCTCCTTAAAAGGGAAGTTCAACTCTTAAAAACAGAGAGATGCAGATGCTCCGGTGAGAAGGCTCCCGACGCCTAACAGCCGATTTCTTCTGCTGGAGGGCTTCCTCAACGAGCCAAAAAGAAGAAAAAAAAGAAGAAAGAAGAGAAAGTAGAAATAGAAGAAGAGAAAGTAGAAAGAGAAGAAGAGAAAGTAGAAAGAGAAGAAAATAAAGTGGAAACAGAGGACGAGAAAGTAGAAGCAGAAGAGAAACGGGAAACAAAAGAAGAGATAACAAAGGAAGACAAGAAGAATAAGAGGAAGAATAAGAGGAAGAAGAAGAAGAAGAAGAAGAAAAAAAAAAATTTAGAGATACAAGAGGAAAGCGGCAAGTCGCCTCCGAAAGGAAAGACTAAGTCGTCTGCAGACAAATGTGCAAGAGTCACCCTTATTGGTGATTCTCAAGCACGGGGTCTGAAGCCCCTGTTAGCGGCCCACCTTCGCACAAGCGTTAAGGTGAGCTGCCTCCCAGGATGTGGGAATAAGCAGGTAAGAGCTGAGGCCGAGAAGTCTCAGATTTCAGAGACTTCAGTCGTTGCTCTTATGGTAAGTGGCCACGAGCTCTACCTCAGAGGAGGTAGGGTAGGCCCTACAGGCGAGATTATGAGGACAGTATGGGCGCTGTCGACGACAGTTATGGGCGCTGTCGACGACTGTGGATTGAAAACCCGAGGACGCGTCGTGGTGGGGATGCTCCCGAGGTGGGGTCCAAGCCGGACTGCCCACTTGAGGAACATGTCGCTAAACAGGTGCCTTGCAGACCTCTGTACGGCGGAGGGTTTCTTTTTTGTCGACCCGTACGCCGTATTCTATGTTAGAAAAGACCTCTACCAAAGGGACGGGGTGCACCTCTCCTTTAAGGGCAAGGCGTTCCTAGCTAACCTCATCCAGGATGTCGTGGAGCGCACCCAAAGGAGTGTCAGGCCCATTGGGAAGGCGGACGTACGCCAGTACGCCCGAGTCACTCCCCAAACAACCTTCTCGGAGGTTGTCAAAAAGGGTGCCACCGCGACAAACAAGAAGCCGGGAAACGGAAGAGTATAGGGGGTCCTACATTAGGGGACTCCCTGAAAGTTCTTCTGTTCAATGCGAGGTCAATCAGGAACAAGTTTCCTGAGCTCCGTGGCCTCGTAGCGACGGAAGAACCCGAAATGGTAGCCATAACAGAATCGTGGATAAAAACATCAAACCGAGACTTTGAAGGCGAATTCACGGTTCCTGGCTACCAACTCTTCCACAAAGATAGGCCAGACAGATAGGGTGGCGGTGTAATGTTGTATGTCAAGGATACAATCAAATCTACGAACTCCAACGTTATATCCGACCACGAGCTCCTAGGCGTTGACCTAGAGATCGGTCCTGTCAGATACAGGACCCTGCTGCTTTACAGACCCCCTTCCCAACCCGTTGAGAAGGACAGGGAACTGTACCAGCTGCTGGGTGAGCTGGTTCAAGGCAGAGTGTGCATCCTTATGGGCGATTTCAACAGCTAAGTTGACTGGGAAACCAGAGCAGCCTGTGGCGAGAGAGCGCTACTCTTGGAGTTCGCCAACAACGAGTTCCTCACTCAATGGGTCAGAGAACCGACGAGAGGAGAGAATATCCTCGACTTGGTCTTCACCTCTGAGGATGATATCGTCGAGGATCTCTCTGTAGGCGAAGAGCTCGGTGGCAGTGATCACCAGCTAGTTAGATTTAGCGTCAAGATCCCGAAGGTAAGGTCTGTTGCCAGTCAATCAAGGAAACTTGACTTGAGAAGAGCAGACTTTGCAAGCCTTCGTGCTGGACTGACTGACGTGAGGCTAGAAGTGTGCGATGCTGTTGAAGAGTCGAGGAATAGTTTAAAAACCACATTCATGAGTCTTCCATCGTGTTTCATCCCTCTGAAATGCCCCCGTCGGTCTTTTGTTCAACCAAAGTGGTTTAATCGAGAAATCGGCCAACTGCTTAGGAAGAAGAGAACTGTGTACCGGCAATCTAAGATCTCGGGTGACTTTGACGAATACCGGAGGCTAGCCAGGAGAGTGAAGTCCAGCATAAGGGCGGCTAAGCGGTCTGAGGAACTCCGAGTGGCGAGACTCTGTAACGGGGCGCCTCAAGGTTCTGTCCTGGGACCACTACTATTCATCATCTACGTCAAAGACATGGACGGTGACATGCTTGCCAAGATTTCCAAATTTGCCAAAGATACCAAGCTTGGTATGAACGTTGCAAAGGATGGAAATACTGCCCGCCTGCAAGAAGATCTTGGGAAGATTGGAGAGTGGTCAGACACGTGGCAAATGCCTTTTAACGTGAACAAATGCAAAGTGATGCATATCGGCCACAGAAACCCCCAGTCTCAGTATATCCTTAAGGGCACTGGTCTTGAATCCACCGACACTGAGAAGGACTTGGGTGTAACAATCATAACCTTCTAACTTTTCCACTTTCCCACCGGAAACCAGCTGCCAGAAATATATACACACCCACTTCACTCGCCAATTCACTTTCACGCACCACCCTGCTGCATTCATTCACTCCTCCCTCCTAGTGAGAACAGAGTCCACCTGGTCAGGCAGCGTTGGACAAATCGTAGTTGTGGCACCATTTTCCAGGCTGCGGTGTGGAGATCACCCAGCCCCCCCGAGCTACCAGAAAAGGTGATGCCTATCCAGAATTCAGCACCGCTCACAACACAATCAAACGCATAATGACAGACTACACACAATCATGCACAATAACAACACAATATACACTTTCTGATGACACCTTTGTGGGGAAACAGTACAAATCAGAGCCTTCCTCAGGGTATCGGGGCTGCTCGGCCAAACAACCTGATGAACAACAAAAATAACAACACCCCGTCCGACAATCGGCAGAGTTCATCGGGGCTGCCGTTCCAAAGGAGGGACGTTAGTCGGGGGCAAATTAATCCCGGAACTTTGCCAGAGAGCTATTTAAAGGCCCAGACGCCTTTAGGGGCTTCGCGGGCGAAGACATAATTCATGGTTGCCGATAGCCGCCCTCACGCACAGTGTGGGCGAGTCAGCTCCTCTGCAGGATACGTCAGAAAGCGCTTGTAGCAAATTTAACAGCGCATTCCAAAAAAATAACAGTGCCATTTCGGCCAGAAACGTTTCTATGAAAGTCTCGTAAGGAAAATGGTGAAGTTAGTGGAAGTAAAAATGCGTTGCCCCCCCCTTCCTCCCCAAGACAGAGGACGCGCCGCCTCAGTTGCTTCCCCTCCAGTTAAAGTTAGACGGCGTCTCCCTGGGGCTTGCGGCGACGCCACGTCGACCTGAGGTTTGTCACTTTGATGAGAGCCAACATGCCCTGTCCCCCTTTTTTTCAATGGAGGTCGCTATGCCGGCCCCAGTGACGTTTGTTACGGGCCTTGGGCCCTATGAGTCCATAGTCGGGATATCCTTAGTCAGGTTTTCCTTAGGAGCTAACCTGGTCTCGATGCCAGACTCTGACAATGAGTCCACACCTCGCGGAAATAGACGAGGAAATGGAGCAGCTGGAAGCCCGGATGATCGAGGCTGACAGAGAGTCCATTCCCAAAACCGCAGACAGAACAATTTCTGCGTATAAATGGTGCGATCGTATGAAGGGTTTACACACACCGTGAGTTGAAAGAATTATATCAAATGAGCATCACCACGGGAACATCCCGTGAGGCGATGTACAAGAGGATCTGCACAGAAAGACGAATATCAGGAAAGAGTGCAAGATATGAAGGAAAAAATAACGTTAAGTAGCACCGAGGAAATCAGAGGACTCATCGAAGAAAACCAACGAGGTCCATGTCACGCTAGATTCCCAAGCAGCGTCAGCAAGATTGGAAACGCAGTTGTCCCGTTTTTTGCATAAAGCGAAACTCTACCAAGAAAAACCGATGAAGAAACATAACCGACAATGAGCAACTAACTTGAATTTAACCCCCCAAACCGATGAAGATATCAAATTATCCAACGATGACAAAGAAGAATCGCAAATAAGGGAAAAAAGTAACTATGAAACACAACACACACACACACACACACACACACACACACACACACACACGAATACGAACGAGTAACTAAGAAAGTAACAAAATAAATACAAATATTAACATTGTACGCACGTAAGAATTAGTAAAGAGACAAAAAAAACAAAAAACACGTCAATAAAAAACAAAAAAACTTTAAATTAATACATGAATTCAAAGGCGTGAAAGCCAATTTATTAATATATACATATACGACAAGAAAAAAACAAACAAACAAACAAAAAGACAATGAAAGAGATTATCCTGATCTCCAGGCAACTTTGCAATCCTTGCCCTCTGATACTTCCTTCTCACTTTATGCATTAGT
Organism: Ceratothoa steindachneri; assembly: GCA_963969495.1. NCBI lineage: Eukaryota > Metazoa > Arthropoda > Malacostraca > Isopoda > Cymothoidae > Ceratothoa > Ceratothoa steindachneri. The sequence continues at coordinate 199,260,724 of OZ018318.1, read as the reverse complement.
GCCGGAGAACCGCTTCATTTTCCTGTCTCGATCTATCCCTTTGATGTCCGGATGTATAGCCTGGATTTGGGATGGGAGGTGGTCGATGGTCTTCATGGTAGTGACCTCGATGGTGCTTGGAACGGGCGCGGTGCTCCGCATTTCACCAAATAACAGATTTCTCTGTCCCAGTTGAGGAGTTAAGGTCGGTTGATGAGGCCATTGAGTTATTCTCCGAGAAACTAATCGCCGTGTGCCTAATTAATATTCCAGGAATATCTAGCCGTTTTGCACGCAGAGCGCTTCCGTGGTGGTCAGCTGAATGTGAGACAGCCCAAATATCGTATAGCGTCCCGTCCCGGGCCCAGCAATCGTATAGCGTTCCCTTCCAGCCCTAAGTCTCGTATAGCGTTCCCTCTCAGCACCAACTGTCGTATAGCGATCGATCTGAGCCCCAACGCTCGTATAGCTTTTTTCCTAAGCCCCAACGGTCGTATAGCGTTCCCTCTCAGCCCCAACTCTCGTATAACGTTCCCTCCCAGCCCCAACTCTCGTATAGCGTTCCCTCCCAGCCCAAACTTTCGTAAGCGTGCCCTCTCAGCCTCAAATCTCGTATAGCGTTCCCTCTCAGCCCCAATTCTCGTATAGCGTTCCCTTCCAGCCCCAACTCTCGTATAGCGTTCCCTTCCAGCCCAAACTCTCGTAAGCGTGCCCTCTCAGCCCCAAATCTCGTATAGCGTTCCTGCTCAGCCCCAACGCTTGTATAACGTTACCTCTTAGCCCCAACTCTCTCATAGCGTTGCCTCCCAGTCCGCTCTATGGAATAGAGTCCAGCCCCCAGCCCTAACTCTTGGATAGCATTCCCTCCCAGCCACAACTCTTGTATAGCGTTCTCTCTCAGACCCAACTCTCGTATAGCGTTTGAAACCAGCCCCAAATCTCGTATAGTCTTTCCTCCCAGCCCAAAGTCTCATATAGCGTTCCCTCTCATCCCCAACTCTCGTATAGCCTTCACTCTCAGCACCAAATCTTGTATAGCGTTCCCAATCAGCCCCAACTTTCGTATATCGTTCCCCCCCAGTCCCAACTCTCGCATAGCGTTGCCTCCCAGGCCAAAGTCTCGTATGGCGTTTCCCCTCAGACCCAAATCTCGTATAGCGTTCCCTATCAGCTCCAAATCTCATATAGCTTTCCCTCTCAGCCCCAACCCTCGTATAGTTTGCCCTCTAAATCTTAACTCTCGTATAGCGTTCCCCCAGCCACAACTCTCGTATAGCGTTCCCTCCCAGCCATAACTCTCGTATAGCGTTCTCTACCGGCCCAAACTCTCATATAGCGTTCCCTCCCAGTCCCAACTCTCGCATAACGTTGCCTCCCCGCCCAAAGTCTCGTATGGCGTTCCCTCTCAGCCCCAAGTCTCGTATAGCGTTCCCCCCCAAACCCTAACTGTCGTATAACATTCCCACTCAGTCCCAACCAGTCTTAACTCTCGTATAGCGTTCTCTCCTAGCCCCAACTCTCATATAGCGTTCCCTCCCAGTCCCAGCTCTCGCATAACGTTGCCTCCCCGCCCAAAGTCTCGTATAGCGTTCCCTCCCAGCGCGAAGTCTCGTATAGCGTTCCCTCTCAAATACAAATCTCGTATAGCGTTCCCTCTCAAATACAAATCTCGCATAGCGTTTCCTCTCAGACCCAACTATCGTATAGAGGTCACTCTTAGCATCAACTATGGTATAGCGTTCCCTCCCAGCCAAACGTTGGTATAGCGTTCCCTCTCAGCCCCAACGCTCGTATAACGTTCCCTCCCAGCCTCAACTTTCGCATAGCGTTCCTCCCAGCCTCAAATCTCGTATAGCGTCCTCTCCCAGCTCCAACTCTCGTATAGCATTCCCTCCCAACCCCAACTCTCTTATAGAGTTCCCTCCCAGTCTCAACTCTCGTATAGCGTTCCCTCACAGTCTCAACTCTCGTATAACGTTCTCTATGTCCTAACTCTCGTATAGCGTTCTCTCACAGCCCCAACTCTCGTATAGAGTTCCCTCCAAGTCCAAACTCTCGTATAGCGTTCCCTCTCACACCAACCCCTCGTATAGCACCCTCCCAGCCCCAACTCTCATATAGCGTTCCCTTCAAGGCCCCAACTCTCGTATAGCGTTCCCTACAAGCACAAAGTTTCGTATAGCGTTCCCTCTCAGCTCCAAATCTCGTATAGCGTTCCCTCTCATCCCCAACGCTCGTATAGCGTTCCCTCTCAGCCCCAAAGCTCGTATAGCGTTCCCTCACAGCTCCATCGCTCGTATAGCGTTCCCTCACAGCCTCAACTCTCGTATAGCGTTCCCTCTTAGCCTCAACTCTCGTATAGCGTTCCCCCCAGCTCCAACTCTCCTATAGCATTCCCTCCCAGCCCCAACTCTCCTATAGCGTTCCCTCCCAGCCTCAACTCTCCTATAGCGTTCCCTCCCAGCCCCAACAGTCGTATAGCGTTCCCTCCTAGCCCCAACAGTCGTATAGCGTTCCCTCCTAACTTAAACTCTCGTATAGCGTTCCCTCCCAGCCTCAACTCTCGTATAGCGTTCCCTCCCAGCTCCATCTCTCATATAGCGTTCCCTCCCAGCCTCAACTCTCGTATAGCGTTCCCCCAGCTCCAACTCTCCTGTAGCGTTCCCTCCCAGCCTCAACTCTCCTATAGCGTTCCCTCCCAGCCCCAAAGCTCGTATAGCGTTCCCTCCCAGCCCCAACTCTCGCATAGCGTTCCCTCACAGCCCCAACTCTCCTATAGTGTTCCCTCCCAACCCCAACTCTCCTATAGCGTTCCCTCCTAGCCTCAACTCTCCTATAGCTTTCCTTCCCTAACCTCAACTCTCCTATAGCGTTCCCTCCAGCTCCAACTCTCGCATAGCGTTCCCTCCCAGCCCAAAGTCTCGTATAGCGTTTCCTGTCATCCCGAACTCTCGTATAACGTTCCCTCTCCTCCCCAACTCTCGCATAGCGTTCCATCTCAGCTCCAACGCTCGTATAGGGTTCCCTCCCAGTTCCAACTCTTTCATACCATTGCCTCCCAGTCCTAACTCTCGTATAGCATTCTCCACAACCCCAACTCTCGTATAGCGTTCCCTCTCAGCCCCAACGCTTGTATAGCGTTCCCTCACAGCTCCATCGCTCGTATAGCGTTCCTTCACAGCCCCAACTCTCGTATAGCGTTCCCTTCCAACTTCAACTCTGGTATAGCGTTCCCTCCCAGCCCCAACTCTCGTATAGCGTTCCCTCACAGCCCCAACTCCCATATAACGTTCCCTCCCAGCCCCAACTCTTGTATAGCGTTCCCTCACAGCCTCAACTCTCGTATAGCGTTCCCTTCAGGCCCCAACACCCACAGAGCGTTTCCTCCGCGACCCAATACTCGCAGGAGAATCTGCTGCCAGCACATCCTCGCTAATATTACTTGCAATTAAAGACCAAAGCGGATTATTCGCAGCTGTGGTGAAAGAAAAAAAAATATGAAAGATACAGAACGCGAGAACCCACAACACACTTTTTCATTTAAAACTGGCAAGCAAGAGCCAACGTGGGTATTTCCGCCAGGTTTGCGAGGTGTTTGTCAAAAACGTGATGGCATTAGTGGAAGTGAAAATGTGTGGATAATAGAGAACCCGATGACCCGACCCAACCTACACATTGGAAAAATTGTCTTAACCCAGTTATTACTTCTTCCCGTTCTTTCAGAGAACTACGTTCTGACGAACATCCACAACATAGAACTAAGCGTGAAAACTAAATTCTACTAAACAAACGCTAAAGACGAAGTACATGGAACTAATGCTAATTAGTTCCCTTATGGCCAATTTTCCAAACAAGCCATCCCCTTAAAAATGATCTACTTTTATTAAAAAAAATAAACAATAAATTATCTACCAAAAAATGTACTATAAACATAAGCTAATTTGCGATTAATCATTAATCGAACATTCAATACTCTATTAAGAGTGATTGGTACTGCATGCAACACAATAAAACCTTCTATCCTCATCGAAAGCAACCAAATACCCCAAAAATACCAAAAAAAAACCCACCTCTGGTGAATAACTGGAAAGGATACCAGAGCAGCAAAAGCTGGGAGTGGATTAAAACAGAAATTGGATGGATGCTAACATGGCTTCTTTGAAGACAACAAAATGCCTTGAACGAGAATATTAAAGTTCCAGAACGCACAAGGGGTCATGGATTAACTAAAAGGACCCAAGAATCCCAGGACACCAGCGATTCAGTCCCATCACTTGCCTCGGACTTAATTGCTTCTGGGAACCATCTGTGATGTCCGGCTTAAAGCTCTGAAGAAGAGATTCTCTGTACTTGGCGGCCTCTTGTCCAGGGATGAAAGAGATGCTGCAACAGAAGACCCCGATTATTCATCAAGGCACAAATAGTCACGATCTTACGAATGGAGTAAATACACCAGTATCCTACGTCCTAGTTCATCACGGCGCACCATAGAAAAAAAAAGCCGTTCCAAATAAGAGTTCCGTAACGTTGAAGGGATTAACGGAGTAACTAGCATAATTTTCGCAAAGAACAACACACATTCAATTGGCAGTTCTGGGAGAAACTCGCCCCATCGGGTTCTCCCATTTAAACTTACATCCAGGGATGCAGAGAAAGAAGCCACCGAATCTCAGTTATGGAACGCAAAAATGGCAGTTTCTGCTTTTATGAGACAGATGACAACAAACTGTCGGCAAGGAAGCCTTTGGCGGACTGACACGACCCAAGTACCTTCCACCGGCGTCGTAAAAGCCAATAATATTTTATTTATATATATATATATATATATATATATATATATATATATATATATATATATATATATATATATATATATATATATATATATATATATATATATATATATATATATATATATATATATATATATATATATATATATATTAGAAATATGAAGACCCATGCGATAGTTTCAGACATTATAATTTAAATAATATTAGTTACTTATTAGTTACACTCCCCTATTGTTTCATTAAGTTTTACATTTGCCTTTCTTGGTCAAACTCATACTTATTGATCGCTTTGAATCACCTTTACCCCTTGTAATTTAATTGATTTTGCCATATTTTTTTCATATTTTAACCGATATTTAATTGCTTGCCCTGTTTATTAGTTTCCTATTTGATTCCTTGACTTTATTTTAAATTTTAAAAAAGATTTTGTCCCCTTTGAATTCAAATTATTTTCACATTTAGATCTTTTTTCCTCGTTTCATATTTATTTTTCTTATCATTTACTCACCTTTTGTTTAAATTATGTTTTACATTTGCATTTGTAATCATCTTTACCCCTTCTAATTTAATTGAATTTAATTTATAATTTTTCATATTTTAATTGATATTTATGTTTGCCGGGCTTTTACAATTTTATGTCATAGTAATACTTTCAACTTCTTTGTATTCCTATTAGATGCTAACTCGCTGAAGATGGTCGTTGTTAATGACCGAAACGTCCGGAAATTATAATGTTTACAACTAGCGCATGGATCTTCATATTCTTAATACGCATCAGGTTCCCAAGAAACGATTCTATCATATATATATATATATATATATATATATATATATATATATATATATATATATATATATATATATATATATATATAATTATTGTCAACGAGTGTAACGAGACTTTTACAATACCCTGTACACCTACTTTACTCACCGATCTATTTAGTCACTTTCACAACATACTGTTGAATTCTAGGCCCCCTGACACCCACCTCTGCGAATCCTCCGTCCCTCATGAGGCTTTGTAGAAATGAGTGGTGGCACCATTTTCCAGGCTGCGGTGGCGAGAACACTCAGCCCTCTCAGGTTTCCAGAAGAGGCTGGATGTGATGTCTATCAGGAATGCAGCACCACCCTTAGCACAATCAAACGCACCCAATCACACACGCTAACATACACTCTTTGCAGGCTCTGTGGGAAAACCAGGCACAGGTCCTTCCTCAGGTACTCGAGGACGTTCGGCCACACAGTTTGAGGGTCATCAACAACAGAGCTTTTGACGTCGACCGATGTCCTGAGATAAATAACCTTTCTGCCAATTTTATTACTCGATGACACTTGTCAACGTCTTCGCTCGGGAAGATGATGAAGAATATTTCATCATATTCATTATCCGCTTTCTCACGGAGGTTGGCGCGCATCAAAGCCACTCATTTTTACAGGAAGTATTTTCCAGTGTAGAGGACACCTAAGAGCTCTGCGAGGAACGGAGATTATGTCTTAATTCGATCGGAAACCACCACCCCCATCCCCCCCCCTCCCGAACGATCGTGTCACCAATATCACTCTAAAGGCTGGAGCCTAACGCAACATCGCAATACTCAAAGGCCAGTTGGTATAAAAAAGGGAGAAATGAAAGCAAAAGTGCGAACTCGAGTACCGCTGGCGGCGAATCTTCTCCCTCTTCTCTTCACACAACACATCACTCTTCTGAACTGGAACATATCAAAGGGAGTTTCCATATCCACACCTTCTTGTCGTGAAACGGGTGGCTCTTCCTTTAGGTCACGAAGGGTTGGTGGCACAACAGTGCCACGGCTCTGTTTGCAATTCCCCCTTCACTGAGGACTGGCTCCCGATACCCAAAGGCTTGCCAGTGAGTGTCGTTCTGATCTTTATGTGAATTTCATAATCCAGTCGGAGGATCTCGTCGATAATCGATAAGGACCAATTAACCAACTAATCACCGATAGACGAACATAAAAATAGCTAAAGGCGGGGTAGGGGGGATTAATTACCTCCCAATTCCAATACTCAACACTGAGACGAAGGGGGGTAAAAGTGGTAAAATCATGAGAAGATGTGGGGAAAACACTTAACCTGGAGCAAAAAGTTTATTAGTTAAAACTAAAAATCGAAAACCATCGAGGGAACATCTCCACGAGAGAGTTTGCAACAAGAGCTCAGTCAAGGAAGCTGCGAAGATAGAGGAAGTGAACATGTGTGGAAGACAACCGCAGTTCACCGAAAGGCATTGGGGCCGGGAAGATTGCAATCCCCCAGATGTTAACTGCAGCATGTTTCTACCTTCTATACCCGACACACATCTGTGGTGCTCAAATGGTTAAAATGGGGAGAGTGAGGGCCGGGGGACCCGGTCGCGAGGCAACTCTCCCCTAGAGTGCCATAACCAATGATACCTTTGACCGAACTGGGTATGTAGACGATATAATAAAAGCAATATAAAGAGGAGCATGACAATCACTGGAGATCCTGAAGGCACAAGGGCTTATCCTCGTTTTGGGTGGATGGAGGGGCGAGAGTATTTTGGTTTTTACACCAACCAGCGATCAGGTAGGAACCTTCGTCGCCTCGGACAAGAGGGACCCGTTCCGCATCAGGGGTATGTGGGTACAACTATACCCATCGGCAGGATTCCTTGGAACAGAGAAGAGTGCACGTGTTATGCTGTGAAGGCGGGAGAGGAAAGATAGCGGTGTTGTGATTGGTTGTGTAATGACCTGCGTAAGATGTACCTCCCCCCCACGAGGCTAAGCACAATGCGCCCATCAATCTGTGGCAAGATCCGCTTTCTGTCGTTTGTGTCCACCCGACACCGCGACGTTAGAAGCCCAAGATTTCAACAACTACCAGTTCCCCGAGGCTACCCCCACATATTCTCCAGTTCGTAGCGATGGCGTCCCGTGGGTTGTAGTATAAAATAAATACCCACGCCACAAGAATTTTTTAAACTAAAAAAATAACATAAAAGATGGCATTACGCCCTCCCTCGCTCCCCGTACAGCTGTCGTGACGACCCCCAGCGAGGGCATCGCCGCCGCTGTGGTCAATTACCTGACGTCGGTACTGACGAGCTGGGTCCTCCTGAGGATGGCCCTCGCCTGCGAGTTGGTGATGTTCCTCATGGACTCGTTATTCACGGACACGACCAGGTCTCCCGCGTGGATGCGCCCGTCCTTGTGCACGGCCCCGTCCCTCACCAGGGACGACACCACCACCCCGCTCAATCCATGGTCCACAACCTCGATGTTCACTCCTGCAAAAAACAAATAAAATTAAAGGAAACCGATTAACTAACAAGAGTATTTTCAGTCACTGGAGAAGGGGGGGGGGAGTATAGAACCGAGATCCTCAGCCGGTATTGGGTTAGGGAGGTCCTGCAATCGTCCAGATGCAAACTGCATGTTTCTCATGCCACACTGGGAGATGGAGGGAGTGTTATTCCTCCAGGTTTTGGGTGTAGCAAGGATTTTACCTCTACTATACTATGCCCCGCGGTTCGGAGCCCACGTTAATCAGTAGGTACAAAGTGAGTAATAAAAGGCATCTTAAGTGAGTACAGAACGGTGGTAATTCCCACCACCCACCCACTCACCCACCCATTCTTTCTGCTACACCATTCACTCCAGTGTGGTGGAAACTAGGATCGAGCCACTGGTTTAGATGCAAGTTGTTTCCACAGGTCTTTTTCGACTCGATTCCAAGACATTTCTTATATTTTGGTCACGACAAAAAACTTGTAAGATGCCCATGCACGGTGGCATTGGGAGTACATTCAAACCCTGGGCATTCCTAAAATGGACCCATTTTCATCTAGTCATTTTCGAAAATTTGAGGTAGGAGGGGCACTGAGCTTATGTTATTTTCAATAGCTTACAATGCACAGGGGGGGTAGGGGCATGTCTTCTCTAGCCATTTTTTTTCCTCAGCACGTGAATAGGCCCGACTAATGTTTATTTTGGGGCATATATGACCCCAATGTACCTCACATCCTCAAGACCTCGAATAAGGTCGAGAAGAGAGAATCGTGGGCTGAAAAGCCCCCGTTTTTACTTCCCACTTTCCTTTCTAAAAATACAGTCAAGATTCATACAGGCAATTTTTTATTCTAATGGGGCCTTCGGATGCCCACCAAACGAGGCATACAGACAAGAAGTTTTGGATCATTTACTCAAGATAATCGGGTTCCTATACCTTTAATTTGGCGCTGCAGACAGCAATTAGGGGCCAGTGATTTAATTATTTCTTTAAAAAAAACTAAGGCCAATCGATGCATTTGGACCAAAAAATTAGCAATAAAATGCGAAGTGATCAACAAAAATATGAACAAACACCTCACCCGAGTAGCCATATAATACTGGTACTTGGTGCCAGCAACTCTCCAGAACCTTACCCCATTCTAAAATGAATACAGATCCCTCCCTTCACCCCTTCTCCTAGGGTCAATGAAAAACGAAACGCCCGATGTTGTGTACTTATTAACTTGGCATCGCTGTGCGCCCCTCACCCAATTGGTCTCCTCCTTTCCTGACTTTGATCAGCTTCTCCAGTTTCTTCGGCAGGGGATTGGTGAGGGAGGCGATTCGCGGGTGTGGTTTTGGGGCCTCCCTGGGTGATGCTTCTTCATCTTCCGAGCTCGGTGCTGGGGAAGGGGAGCTATGTAATACGAGGAAATACAAGTTCGTAGGAAACATTCTTCACTATTAGCATTAAAAATGCGAATGAACGCCATAGTAAAAATCCGAAACAGCCAACAGAAATAAAGCAACGTAAAGGACGTGGACATCACATTGACACCGAGAAAAAACCCCCACTAATTTCAAATAGGAGAAAAGCAAAGCGCTCACACACGACATTGGAGAATACAGAAGACATTGAACAATCACATGAACGAAACATCAACACGCATTAAAACAACCACGAACACACTACACAAATCACCTCCCCCGCAAAAAAAAATAATTCGTTAGAACTTTTGAAAGTACTAATGCATATTCAAATCTCTTTAAAGGGGTTGGTTTGAACAAATTTTAAAAGGTAGCTGATACATAATACAGAACCTATGGACGATTTGATGCAAATACCATTAAAAGCCAATTTTAGTAATCAAGATAGTTGAGATTAAACAGGCATTACCTCTAATCGAAGAAAATTCATTAAAAAGCTAAGTTAAAAGGAAGTAAGCCAAAGTCCTAACACAGAATCAAGCACAACTTTACATTCAAGTCAAACCTCGGAATGAGAACCACTTTGCGGGAGGACCAAAAATAAACACACCGATAATGTTTAGCAACAAAAGTCACCTCCATTCATAAAGAACACTATGAAATATTACCTTATAAAGGTATTGGGTGGTTACCGATGAGTAGCAGAGTGTACACTGTGGAAAAGGGGACTTTGGTATGGTCCCATTTGACGGCTTCTAAAATCGACACCAGAGCATCCACCGCAAAGCAACCAACCGCACGATATGAAGGAACACCAAGCATGTTCCCGACTTGTTATTATTCATCATTTGTCATTCTCCTTTTTGCTTCCTTACCCTTTTCTCACATCTCCGATCTTTGTATTTTACAACTGATAAAGGTGTAATCCGACGGAAGCAATGGAGGACATGATTCGGAAGAGAGCCATTACACCACTTTCTCACAAAGTGGAGTAGGAGCGCTTCAACGCCACGAAAACTAACTATCCGCCCCTGACCCCAGTCATGGTTCATTCATTTCCTAGTAGAAGGCCCTAGCACGCCCCCTCACACAGCATACTTTCGTGCAGCTTCCTGGCACATTCCACATTAAATAAAACCTTTAGTGGTATTCACTAACGCTCTGATCGCCCTCGAGACTTTACTACCATTTAGAAACTTGTGGTCGCAATCTTCATCATTCACGATACATCCCAGGTAATCAAAAAATCGCACTTGTTCAATAGTACCATCACCAACTCTAATATCACAACCCAACCCATCCTCATCCCCAAATATTCCCTTCTGCACTTACATTTATCCCCCTGCTCACACATACTATATCAAAGACTGCGATTAATATTTCTAAATTCCTCACTCTCAGCCACCAATACAAGGTCATCTGACTATATCAGCATAGATAGAACCCACCCTTAGTCAACATCACAGTCCTTTCCTTCAATCACCTGTCAAACCAATCACTCCGGCCGTCATCCGAACGTACTCCTCACTTCTCACCGTGCAATTTACCACTGCGAACGAAGATGACTTAGATGGTGTATATGAGAAAATAATACTTGGAAGTGTATTTAAAGTATTAATAGCATTTCGGGATAATTTTGGGGGAGAAACCCCTCGTACATTATGGCTGTCCGTACTCGCGAAAAGAGAGCACAATGTTTCAGCCCCTGGTCAATTCCTTCAATTTCCCTTCTTGACAAAGTTGAAGCAGACGAAATCAACTCTGGAGTCAATCCTAAATTTTTCGAGACTCACCGTGGTGCTGGAAACCCCCAAGGCTGGCCCCATGCAATCCATGCTCACACACATACCCACGACGAGGGAAGTGGCAGACGAAGACAAAAACAGCGTTTGGGATTTGGGATGAAGGGAAGGTGTGGCTGGCCCCTCCCGGCCACCCGATATGGGTTCTCCACCTGCGGAATTGGAGGTCGACGCTGAGCTGCTGCTGGTGCTGCCGCCAATCAACCTCTCCGTCGCCACGGGAACCATCAGCACCGATGCCTGTCAATCACAAACACGTTTCGTGAATATTTACCAAATAATGGAACCACGAAGAAATCTCGCAAAGGTTGAGAAAGATTCGTAAAGAAAGTAACGAAGCTTGAGAAAGTGAGTATGGGGGGTACACTACTCGATTATGGTAAAGAAGGGCTATACGGAGTGGCTGAAGCAAACAAAAATGAGATGATCATCCGTGTCAACAGATCAGTAATTTTGTTTACCTATGTGTAAATCTTGTATTAAAAATGGATCAACTAAATCCCTTAGAGTGATATTACCTATGAAACAATTAAATAATTTAATTGCTGAATGCACTTATTTTACTATAAGACCTAAAATACAATGTGCAAATGTAAAAAATTCAACCTCTATTACGAAGAGAGAAGATCAAATGCAGAAATGTGAAACCAGATATTCAACAGATGAAATCCCAAATGAAAATAAGTATTACTACGCAAAGGTTGGGCATGATGCTTCATAAGAACCCATAATTCCGACGATCGTATCTTATATACACCGATATTTATATATATATATATATATATATATATATATATATATATATATATATATATATATATATATATTTTTTTTTTTTTATGAAACAGGCACTCGTATATCATACGAACTATGAGGAAAATACAATGATAAACAGGCGAAGTACATTCACCAGCGATATGGAGGGAAGGGAAATTAATACCAAGTGCGATTATGTAAACTTCAAAGGATGTAGGTTTATGAAGGAAAGTGTGGTTGTAAGGTTGAACGGGTAATATATACACAGACGAAAATTGTACAAAATGTGGCTTTAAAGCGCTACTCTTCTTAGAATCTAATGGACGACGATAGGACATACGAAGAAGAGCGAATCAGGACGATCTTAGAGAGGAGTTTATATACAGGTGGATACATGATACGTACAAAGAGAACAAAACAATAGAGTTAATAGAGACAATGGAATCAGATAAACAAAAGATTGATGTATCCCTGCATTTACTCGCTGGAGCCGTACACCAAAAAACATCCAATTTTGTTACTCCATATACCAACACATCCTTCAGTACCATCACCCACCATAGCACGCATATGTACTTAAGTATTCCTCCTAGTGTGTGGTAGCAACGATAAAAGTAAGCCTCCTAAACGCGCAAGATCCAAGGTAATAATGACCGGGGGATTTTGTCGCATTGCAACCAGACAAAAGGTCCCCGGAAACAAGAGGGGAACTTCTTCAAAGTACCTACAACTGAGGAACAAGACTTTCACAGCAGCAGCCAACTGATCCCTGACCAACATCTTTAACCACTCCAAGAAAGAGTAAGTATCCCAAGTCCATTCACCCCGAAGCCTATGGTTAGATGTGAATACAATAATAATTAATAAACAAGATAAATAAGCAACAATTAGAAATGCCTAAAACCAGAGCTGTAGTGTGAAAGGGGTTCGGTCACAATCTACGCAGGGGGCAGATTGATCAGTTTGTGATGGTGGAATGTTATCCGGGAGAAGTTTCTATCCTATATCGTTCTCAGTTAATTATATTATTTAATAGAATCTCACTTATTACTTTTCATTACACAATCTCACTAGACACTCATTTCATACCCTGCATACCACTGAATAACAAGTTTCACTAGCCACTACTCCAGCTTCTTCTACCCACTTGCGTTCTCTTAACTAGACCCTTCATCAGATTCACTTCATTTCCTTTCAATAAACTCTTTAGGATTTTCTGTCTCATTCAGAACCAGGGGATTAAACTTCTTCCTCCAAACATACGCTTTTTATCTCCCATCCTCTCAATAGTTAGATGCACCTACACATGTAAACACTCCAAACTGAGCCACTGTTGGATTTTGGCTAAGGGTTTCCCACGCCACTGTCGCCATGTAGGATTAGACTACAGGGAGATGGATTCCAAAGCCCCTCTTCCCAGGCTACACTTATTCGCCTATTGCGCGGGCAAAATTTCGCCCACACTCAAGTCTGAACCCGCCCGCGGCCGGCTGACAAACCCTCTCTTTTAAATGCACGATAAGAAAATTGAATTAAATTTAGAACATTCTAATATTTGGTGTCTTTGTTTTTGTAATTACAACTGTTAGAAATATCTGGTTAGTTACCTTTATTAAATTATAATAAATTAGGGTTACTTAGATAGAGTACATATTTATACATTTGTAAACTGAAGGTTCACTAGTAAGGCAAGCAACAGGTTTTTAAGCAAATACAATTCGCCCTTGCTACTGAAAACATCCCCCATCCCTGACTTATTAAAGCACGCAGGTAGAACGCATCTTGCTAGCATCAGGGATACATTCATAAACTAAAGGACGTATGGTGGGAATTCATTTCAGGAGGTACGTGCCCCAACCACCGAGCATTCAGCAAGGCAGAAACAAGTCTATCAAGTCCAGCGTAAGAGACCGGCCCTTTTGACCCACCCCTGAAGTTTGAACATGAAAGACGTCTAAGAACAAAAAAAAAAAAGGAAATAAATAAAAAAATAATCGTGTTTTGGAGTCCAAATTACACCAAGAGAATACTTAAGGATGTTTCCCGAAGGACGCTTTGGAAATACTGTGCCCGGAAGAGGAGGGGAAACAAACAAGGGAACGAACGACAACCTGACGGGGTTTACAAATGAATCGAAACATCCGTGCATGTTGACACTTACTGGGCGGCCTTTTAACGGGAGGCCCCAACTGACCTTGTGGATGTTGATGGGTGAAACGACCTCGAATGGGTCATGGGAACGACGTAAGGAGGATGCGCGACTTGAGGGGGAAGAATCGGCGGAGAGGGGGGAGGAGGACAAAATGGCGGAATCCCTTCTCACGTGGAGGATCACCTCTTCTCCCCACTTCCTCTCCATAGTCGCCGCCCTCCCCTGCTCCGGGGGACTGAAGGAGGAACCGGTTCCTCGTGTCTGAGTACACGGAGGCGGAAAACAAGCATCAAACGAGTCATCGAACCACGATAGTCAAAGGGGGCTTTGATCTTCTCTCGCTCGTCATTTCACCGCCGACCTTTTTATGCCCCCTCAATCATCCCAAAGGAATAATGACGCGAATAACGAGGGCAATGATTAGAACAATTACGTAAATTATGGGAATAATGACGCGAATAACGAGGGCAATGATTAGAGCAATTACGTGAATTATGGGAATAATGACGCGAATAACGAGGGCAATGATTAGAGCAATTACGTGAATTATGGGAATAATGACGCGAATAACGAGGGCAATGATTAGAGCAATTACGTGAATTATGGGAATAATGACGCGAATAACGAGGGCAATGATTAGAGCAATTACGTGAATTATGGGAATAATGACGCGAATAACGAGGGCAATGATTAGAGCAATTACGTGAATTATGGGAATAATGACGCGAATAACGAGGGCAATGATTAGAGCAATTACGTGAATTATGGGAATAATGACGCGAATAACGAGGGCAATGATTAGAGCAATTACGTGAATTATGGGAATAATGACGCGAATAACGAGGGCAATGATTAGAACAATTACGTGAATCATGGGAATAATGACGCGAATAACAAGGGCAATGATTAGAACAATTACGTAAATTATGGGAATAACGACCGGAAGGGAAGAGGACGGGAATGAAGGAAATAATAACGAGAATTTAGGGAATTTAGGGGAATTATGAGAAAAAAGGTGAGAATTATGGGAATAATGAGTGCAATGGACGAGATCCGCCGACCGGATAACGAAATGCATATAAAGATCAGAATGACACTCGTTTGCAAGCCCAAAGGCGCCAGGGGGAGAGGGGGCGGGTAAGGTTGTGTTAGGACAACAGGTGAACCTCTCTTGGTTCCACGTCGGGTTCTGGGGGGGGTGAGGGGTATTACCATAGGGGGCACCAGTACTCCATCGGAAGGCGATGGAGTTGTTGTGTGATACGAAGACGAGAAGGGAAAGAGAGCTGCCGTTGGAGTTGGGTATGCGCCTGATTAGGTATTTGGAATTACTTAACCCCACGATGGTGAGCATCAGGGTATCCACCAATGGGTGGCCAACTCGTGGCGCCGTTGAAAGTTTTGTGTGCGTGATTGCTGGGTCGAAACCGCGCTTCGACGCTAGAAAGCCGCCGCCATACCCACTCGGCTAGCGGGAGCTCCACCTCCTCTGACAGGGTTCCCCCAGAAATCTGGCCCCCCGCGTCTTTGTAGGTCTTGCCTCAGTTGTACCTGTGTTGGCCGCGTCGTGCGTGTGTCTACCCGAGCCTGGTTCGCGGTGGCAGCGGTTGCACAGATACCCGTGTCTGTCAAGCCGGTGCGGTCATGGTATATGTTGAGTTTTGGGCGCTGACCGCACCGAAGCCTTGCCAGAGCGACTCATGAGAGACGGGGGAAAGGCTCTTTCCTCTGGGTCGATTCTAAAAAAATTGACGAGCCCATCTGGCGACTGCCTACTTGGGCAAAGTCGCCGTAAGCACGACAGCCTAGTACTAGGCCTCGGCGCAGGAACGTGCAACCTACAAAAAAAAATAAGTTAGATGAGGTAGAGGAGGCCAGCCTCCTCTAAAAATTCAAAAAGTCCACAAGTCAGTGTGCACGAATCGGTCCTGAGTACAAGGGAAAAGCGGTAGCGACCCCTCTCATCCTGGTCCAGGACAGGTAACGTGCGCGAAGATCACCCAGAATGGGACATTCAACGAGAATGTGCCGAACAGTCTGGGGGACAACGCAGTCTTCACAGTAGGGCGCTGGCGAGTACTCCATCAAATGGCAGTGCATCCCGCGCGTGTCTAATTCGGAAACGACAGAAAGCAAACTGAAGCCCTCGCTGCATTGGGGGGTAGGTCCATGGGAATAGTCGAGGCACAATGGCATGCAACTTTAGGTTTCCCTCGACCGTCTTCCATTTTCTTTGCCGAGCAGCCTAGAGAGCTGCCCGTATTCCTGCCATATAATCGGTGTGAGGAAGAGCGAAATGCTAGTCTGGTCGCCCAGTCCTCGTGGACTCTTTGGCGCGCTCAGTCCCCGCAATTCCTACATGTCCAAGAACCCAGCAGAAGATAATCTCGACATCCGCCCGGCTCGCCAAAACCGTGACGTGATGGATATCGCGAACCAGGGGATGCTGAGATTCCAATGCCACGAGAGCACTCAGGGCGTTATGTGAGTCGCTATAAATCACAATCTGGTCCCTGAACCAGGCTTAGGGTATGACTGGCGTCTCTGGGCGACAGGGGCACCGTCGAGATCAACTGTGGATACAATGGGAGCTGTTGGCGAGTGAGGGAGGTGCCTGGCTCGCGCGTACAGACAAGTAATGCACTGTACACGGCGCAGAGCGAGTGGCATCTCCCCAGCATCGACAAATAGGCTCTCAATGGGGAAAGTGCAGAAGGCACTGGTCGCTAGGCGAAGGCCGGTGTAGTGGATAGCCCACCTTTCGCAGCACATGCTCGGCTGCGGATGCATAAAACTGGCATCCGTAGTCGAGATCGAACGAACAAAGGATCGATAAAAAGGTAAGGCAGTAGCTCTATCAGCGCCCCAGGCGCTGAACGTCACGGAACGAAGAATATCCATGGCGCGGGTGCAAGAGACACTAGGCTGCGAATATGAGCCTCCCAGGTGAGGCGTCTGTCAAATACAAGACCAATGTAACGGTGCGAGTCCACAACTTCCAGGCGCACCCCATTAAGAAACAAGTCTGGATCTAGGTGGAGCTGCGTATGGCGGCAGAAGTACACCACCTTAGTCTTAGCTAAGGAAAACTGAAACCTGTGCACTTCGGTGTAACAAGAGACGCTCCAGAGTTGGCATCTGGGCCGCGCCAAAAGAGATTGAAAGGTCGTCCACGTAGAGCGTAGTGAGAACATCTCCTGGCAGCACCGAGGTGATGCCGTTGATGCACAGGGCAAATAATGCGACACTGAGGACACTTCCTGCGGGACACCCTCTTCCTGCTCAATTGGGCCGGAGAGGGCTCCCCCCACCCTTACGCGCAATCGACGATCTCGCAAAAATTCAGATATAAACATTGGGAGGCGTCCCCTCGCCCACATCATGTGAAGAGTCTCCGTGGTGTATTGCTGTCTACGAAGGAAGACCTCGCAGACGGCATTTTCCAGTCGGAGAAGAGCATCCGACGCGGAGTGGAACTTGCGGAAGCCGCACTGTGCAGAAGATAGATGGCCTCCGCGGTCCAGAACTAAAACTAGTCTAACATTTACCAATTTCTCCAACTTGCACACGCAAGAGGTTAGAGAGATTGGGCGGAAACCGGTCGGAGTAGAGTGATCTCTCCCCGGTTTGCGAAAGGCGAGCACAGTAGCGATTCGCCAGGAATCCGGGAGAATACCCTCTACCCAGATCCTGTTGAACAAATCTAACAGAAAGGCCCATGCCTCGCTCATCCTCTGGGTCGAAATCTGGTGTTGAGGGGGAGGGGGCATTTGGGCCCAGAGCTTGGGTGCTCTTGCGTGGTGAGTTTTGTGTTCGAAGGGAACCTGATTGCGGAGCGGGAGGGGGGGGGGGGGCAAACACCCATAAAGACGAACGGACTAAAGTCCCTTTCTGGGGACCATCACGGGATTTTTATTCTCCCCTCCGGCCTCTCTTAAGGACAACTCCAGAAAGTTTTGAGAACTTCGCAAATAAAGTGGTAAAATTGGGGAAAGTGAAATATGTGGGAAGTATATAGCCCAGGTAAACATCTCTGGGTATTAGGAAATGGGAGGGGGTTCGTAATGCTCCGAAACCTGCCTCCAAAATTACCTCGTCCCCGCAATAATAGTGAAAAAAAAAGGCTCATTAATAATAGTGAAACATCAGGAAAAATAATGACGTGGTTTCAACCACTTTCGTCTTTATTATTATTAAAAGATTCAATTAACACTAGGAAGCACATTTTCCTTTTCCTTGAGTCAAGATATGCCACCAGTACAGTCTTAGGAAACCCTTGAAGAGACGTGAATACTTTAAAGAAAAAAGGGGGATTCCGAGATGGTTTTAAACTTAAAAATTCCAAGAAATCCCATCCCAGGGAGGGCCCTTAAGGGGTATTACCACCCCTTTATTATTCTTGTCAGGTGCAACCCATTAGTTCATTAAAATCGGTGAAAACACCTCTTTTGACCCCCCTAAATGGGGTTGCATAGGCCGATAGATAAAGGACAAACCTTTGAGGACTCTTCAACTTGAGTCCCTCCCTTGACGACGTGTGGTAAGTATCAACATGTCTAAATTGCTCTTCTTCCCTTATTTCTCCCCCTGCCTGTCATATCCCTTCCTCACAACACGTAGAAGTTAGGGGGAAGAAGCTTTACCTTGGCCCCCAGCCTCGTTTATCCCCATTTTCACCAACTTCGCTCCAGTTGCGACCTCGCCCGATTCACATTTTAAACGTGGCACTTACATCCAGGGAAGGGGGTTCGGTCGACGGCGGGGCTGGGGGACCCGATGAAATTGACGAGATCACTGAATCGTTCGTCTGAAAAATGATCCAAAATATTGGGAATGAGGACATTATTAATAAAAGAAAACCAAGGAGGGCATTATCAACAACGTTTGTAATGAGAGGGTCCTAAAAGAAGTGTACGAGGGGGGGGGAGGGCTAATGTGTTAAAAGTATAAAGAGATTACTTGAGGCACACTCTTCAAAAGGAGGGGGCAAGGATGGGGGGTAAACAGCATGAAACAGGGCATATATAAAATCATGCCAGTTTGGGTAGAAGGGACTCTTTAGCCCTGGTAGGTAACTCTTCTAGGAGAAGGACACTCTAAAATCAAACCATTATTCCCTATTTGATGGTAGAGTCAAGTGTCTGACTTTCCTTTCTTATCGTTTACCTGATTTTTCAAAAGGTGTGTAGGGCAGGCTGATTAGATGAGCAAGGTTGTTCGGTGTGTTTTTCAGGTGGATGCCTGTGTTTTATTCTTAATCTTTCTCTATTAATCTTTTTTTTTCAAAATCCATTCCACCTGTCCTCCCCAAGTCTTGTGGTGATTCTGGGGATATTTTGCCTTGTATGGTGTCCCGGCTCCGCCATGTTGACCAGTTTTTTCGGTTCTTTTAGAGTTGCTTATGGACTTTTTGGCTTCTCAATCCTTTGTACATATTGTTGTTGTTGACTATATTTACTTTGTTGTTGGTTTTACCTTTGTTGCTTTATTAAATATTTTTGTTCTAAACCTTTTACTGGTGCTTTTGTTTCTGGTTCTTTCTGGAGATGTTGAGTTGAACCCTGGACCTGCTACTCATTTTCACAAGAAGAAATTCAGTGTCCTCTATTCTAATATTCGGGGTTTAAGATTTAATTTTCTAGATCTTCAGGCCCATGCAAAGAATTACGACATCCTTTTCCTTGCAGATATCCTAGTGACAAGTAATAAATCTAATTCAGAATTCCTTATTCCAGGGTTTTCTGGCCCTGATTTTATTTATCGTCGAAATACGCCAGGAGCTCAGGGTATGGCAGTATTTTCGAGGTCTGGCCTACCCATTTATCGCCAAAAGAATTTAGAATTCAAGTGTTATGAAGTTTTATGTTTTAAGATTTATAGTAAATATTATAATATATATATATATATATATATATATATATATATATATATATATATATATATATATATATATATATATTTGCGTTATACCGTAACCCAGGACATGATGACTCTATTTATGACTGTCTCTTAGATGGTATTGCCTTGGCTCAATCAACAGATAGGAAAGCTTGTTTTGTAATTAGTGGGGACTGTAATGTAAAGCATGAAGAATGGTTCAATTCTAATGTAACTGATCAGCATGGTAGTTCAGCTTATGAATTTTGCACTGCTGCTGATTGTCTCCAGATGATTCAGGAACCCACCCATATTTCAGGTAATAGACTAGATCTTGTGTTCACAGATGCTCCAGCTGCTGTAGATGCAAAGGTCTGTGAAAATTTAGGGACATCCAATCATTGTTCCATTAGAATGGACATAGCTGTTAATCAGCATATCCCGAATGCCACAATCAAAAAAAGAGTTTGGCTTAAATCTCGAGCTGATTGGGTTGGTTGTGAAGAGAGTTGTCGAGCCTTGAATATTTCGGACGCAATATCTGACACACATCCAATGGCTAAGGTGAATGATATGTTATCTACTCTTTTGGCCAGGCATGTTCCCAATAGAATTATCAGGATTCGTACACACGACCAGCCATGGTTTGATGAATCCTGTAGAAGAGCCTACCATGATAAGCAAACAAAATTTAATGTATGGAGGCGTAATCGGACGAGAGAAAACTTCAGTCTCGGCGTACTGCCAACAGAGTTTACCATTGGGCTGAGAGATTATATAATGATAATCTGAAGAGTAAGTTGGCAGAGATGAGACAACCACATTTGTGGTGAACTAAATTAAAATCTGCTATTTTTGACTCTTAACACTTCTACCATTCCACCACTACTTTTGCCAAATGGAAAGCTAGCAACTAGTGCAAAAGAAAAGGCAGAGTTACTCCATCGAGCTTTTGAAGCCAAGCAGTCAGTTGAAAAAGTTCCTCTCCCTGACACTTGCCATCCTGAGCCTCGTTTGACTGGGTTTGCTTTTCGTGTAAGGGATGTTAAAAAGATTATTGACAGCTGGGGCGGAGTCGATCCGGAGAACTTTTTCCCTTTATTTTTTAAAAATATGTCTACTGATTTAGCACCTAAGTTAAGTAGATTATATAGATTTTTATTTAGACGAAGCACCTTTTCTGATAATCGTAAATTGAGCAATGTTATAGCTATTCCTAAGGGCATGTTATATGCCGATTGTAGTCAATACAGGCCTATTTCAATACTTCCTGTGCTCTCTAAGGTTGCTGAGAAGCTGATATCTAGGCCCTTGTATAGATACTTGGAGTTGAATGGCTTACTGGCTAGAAGTCAGTATGCATATAGGAGGCAGTTGGGTACTTGTGAGGCCCTTTTAGATTTGACTTGTAGTATGCAAGATAATATTGACAAGGGTTTTGAATCTAGATTAGTTCAGATTGATTTTAGTGCTGCTTTTGATTGTTTTAACCATAAAAAAAAGCACTTTTTTTTAAACTACAAAACCTTGGAATAGGTGTCTACATCCTAGGACTACTTAACGACTTTTTAATATATCAGGAGCAACGTGTTGTCGTAGATGGAGTTTTTAGTGAACCTAGACGTGTTGTGTCTGGAGTTCCGCAAGGTAGTGTTCTTTGGCCTTTGTTGTTTTTAGTATACACAAGTGATTTGGTACAAGGTCTTGAAAATAAGGTTGTTCAGTATGCAGATGATACTGCACTTGTTGGAGTAGTCAGGTCTCCAGCAATGAGAAACCAAGTTGCCATGAGTCTAAATCGTGATTTAGAAAAAAATAGGAAATGGTGTGATCGTTGGGGTATGAAGCTTAATTCAAATAAAACTAAGACCCTCTTGGTTAGTCGATCTCGTACCAATGAGCTGCCTCATCCTCCACCCTGTGTTGGAGATACACTTCTTGCTGAGTCGGAATCCCTAACGATCCTTGGCATTACTTATGATTCTCACCTGACTTTTGAGAAGCATCTTTTAAGTGTATCTGCTAATGCTGCCCGAAAACTTGGTATTGTACGTAAGGCCTCATAAATCTATAATAATGAAGATATTAATGCCACTTGTTTCAGGTCCTTTGTTCTCCCTCTTCTTGAGTATTGTTCTCCAGTTTGGATATCCGCATCTGCCAGAGATCTGTCTCTCTTAGATAGGGTTGTGCGTGGAGGCAGGTTCCTTTTTCTTGATGTGGCTCGCTATGACTTGGATCATCGACGGATGATTTCATGTTTGTTGATATTCCATAAATACTACTTCAGTAGGGAATTGCCACTATCATTTTTAATTCCTGAGCCCCTGCCTCTTGCTAGAGCAACAAGGTTTGCGGAGGCACAACATCCACATGCACTATGCATTCCGCGCTGCCGCACTTCTCAGCTTCAGCGTTGCTCTTTTCCAAGTATGGTAAAGCAGTGGAATGATCTTCCTGCAGAAGTTATGCAGGAATATCTTAATATCTTCAAACGAAGTTGCAATACTAGATTAAGGGTGGGTGCTACTGCCTCATAATTTTAATATTAATTTGATTTTAATAATTTTAAACTTATTTATTTATCTCTTTACACATTTCAATTTCTTTCTTCTTTATTCATTATTTCTTACTTGACATATGGACACTGTTCTGTAGGAGCTTGTTTTCAAGTTCATGGCCGCTAGGCTTTTCCCACAAGAATTTTGTGTTCATTATCTCAAATAATAATAATAATAATCATGGTATCACATGGCAGAGGGAGCAATCATCCAACACTACAACCGCATCCTCGTAGACAGGAATATAACGTCTAACACGTACCCTCCAAGTCCCAACTTTTGACTCGTCTGCTTCTATTCCAGCTGATGTGGGAAAGTACACCCCCATCGGATTACACCCCATCCCATGTCAAGGGGGAGAGCCCATGGACACGGACGTGGCTCCCCACCTCCCACCGTACCTTCCTGCGCTTCCGGCGTTCTTCGATTTGCGTCGAATCGTCGTCCATATTGGCGCCGTCGGCCGCGTCCGTGACGTCACTCCCTGCCTCCGACGACCCGAGATCGCCCAAGATTAGGTCAAGCTGTGGAGAACGAGAGGGGGCGGGGGGTCAGTCGGCAGCGAACAAACGAGAAAGGCGCCCACCTTCGAAGTCAGGAGCTCCGTGGTGAAAGGGTCGGAATAAATTGGAGAGCAAACGAGAGAAGTATCGAGTAATAACTTAAGGGGTAGGAGGCGAAAATTCTACATCAAATAATTTAATAATTATGTATTTTCCTATATATAAGTTAGGCCCATGCCCCCTTACACACTACCCCTATTTTGCTTATATAAAACGAGTGGGTACCTTTTAATTTCCCTTTCTATGAAGATGTGAAATAGCCTTTGACGAAACGTCAGAATAAAATGCATTACATACTAAAAGCAGCACGCCTTTTCCCTTAAAGAATAATCATCAAGAAATTTAATTTTAATGTGAAAAAGATATTTCGTAATTTTAAGGTGGAATCTTAAGAGTATTAATATTAATATTTCCATTATTAATATCATTACTATTATTATTATCATCATTGATTTTTGTTAAAATTCTCATGTTACACAAGTAAATTGAAGTAAGCTAGTCTCCTTGAAGAGCACGGGTAAAATTAATTCAAAAACTTGTTAACTAAAAAAATCTTTTGTAGTACCCCGCAGAGCCATTAATCATAAGCTTCTCCCAACTACCAGGGACAGACGGTAGCTACCCCTGTCGTCCCGATCTACTACCAGCGAAGCTCTCCAGACTAAGACATTTAACCCCAAAGTGACGCACATCTTCATACTCCTACGGCCGTCACCCATCTTCTTTGCCATGTATCACGAAGGGCTTCCCTCCTTACTCTCGCGGCCGTCACCCATCTTTTTTGCCATGTAACGCGAAGGGCTTCCCTCCTTACTCTCGCGGTCGTCACCCACCTTCTTTGCCATGTAGGGCGAAGGGCTGACTTGATATAGTCAGTGTAAGATGAGCAAAACTCCATTAGAATGGGGCGCTATGTGAAGAGACAATCTCATTAGCGCGCTTATTTCCTACCACGCTTACATGTCCCAGGACACGGCAGAAGACGATGCCTTCATTACCCCGAAGCCGCAGAAAACGTGACATCACGAATACTAAAAGAGGGTACGAAGAAACCAATGCCTCAGGGGCACGTAGCATAATTAACGAGTCGTTATAAATGAGAAAATATCCCCCTTAACGGCCACGGCGGGCAATCTCCCTCACCGAGCGGCATATCGCTCCCATCCAGGGTGTTAAAATAGAGGCAGCGCAAGGAAAATCCCCGACAAGGGGGGGACGCTGAGGAAACAGCGTAACCACTCGTATTGTGTACCATCCATGCACATCGGCACTGTTTTAGTGTGGAGCAAATGTGCTCCAATAAATACGGCGCTAGATTTCTTTAAAGACATTAATGTCTTTTAGGAACCTGAAGAATGCTTGTTGATCAAAGTTTTTGGACATTGGAGATAAAACCGATTTCAGGGCTGAGTTTGCTGGATTATTGTTCAGGGAAAGGAATGCTCTTGTCCTCTAGTTAATGAGGGCGGGGCATTCTATAAGGATGTGAAGGATGGACACCGGTATATTGCAAGAGGCACAGATGGGTGGTGGGGCGCCACACATGAGGTGCCCATACGTGAGCCTTGTGTGCCCAATCCTCAAACTGCTCAATATTGTCTCCTCTCTGCTGCTCAATGGCTGGTCTCTATTTGGCCATGGAACCACAAATGGCTTTACGCCATGAAGCTTAGTTAAGGAATCTATCACTTCCCACTCCTGCTGCCAAAGTGAGTAGGCATATGCCCTCACCAGTGGGTACTGGGGCCCCGATTGGAGCAGGCCCTCTCCCAGCTGCTTCATTTGCGGCTTCATCCGCTTTTTCGTTTGAGTTTATCCCTATATGACCAGGGACTCAGCAGAAGGTAATCTCGTGCTTAGTACTCATCTAGTACAGCCAGTCCTGAATTTTGAGGACAAGTGGGTGCTTGTTTGTAGGGATTACATAAGAATTGGGGGGTAAGCTGGAAATCTCATGAAGTGCAGAAAGTATCGCTGTCAGTTCCGCTGTAAAAATGGATGCATGGGGTGGGAGTGTGCCCAGGTTAGTCCCCGTGGGTGATATCACACCTGTCCCAACACCAGCCGGGCCTTTCGAACCATCAGTGAACACAGGTTTCATGGGATAGTTTTCGTTTATATGTTGCAAGAACATATTTTTCAGTATGAGAGGGTGGAAGTCTGATTTATTGGGAATGTGGAAGTTTTCGTACACTTCAGCGGTGCATCTGATCCACGGTGGGACTTGTGGTTGGTAGCTGGGCATCCCAATAGCACCTCCAATATGCACTGCATGCTCACCCATCCTTAACCTAAATGGTCGTGCGATGGATGGAACTCTCCCTAGGATGCTCTGGTAGACTGGGGTATTAGGTATTTGTTGGAATCAGAGGAAATACTTCAGGTTCTGAAATTGGAGAAGAACACTTTCGGCATATAGGCTCAGCACTGGGGAAGATTTGAAGGCCCACAGGGCCAGCCTAACTCCCAGGTTGCGGATTGGTCCCAGGGCCTTGAGGTTTGTATTATTTGCTGAGCTGTATATTTGAGAGCCATAATCCATCTTGCTCTATATTATGCCAGAGTAGAGCATCCAGAATGTTTGGGGGTTGCACTCCAGCCTATATGAGAGAGGAGTTTCATTAAGTCCAACCTCTTTGTGCATGACTTCTTCAGTTTGGTTATGTGATGTTTCAAACTTTATAGGGGTCTTGTTCAAGAAAAGCTCTGGGGTGTCCCAGAGAGCATTCCTGAGGTTTGAGAAGTGCACTGACCATGTAAGCCGAAATGAGTGTATACCCCCTATCGAGGTCGTTTAATTGGACAGTAACCACAAGGAGTTTCAGGTATCTATCAATAAGCTAGTTCAATCACGCGAAGTAGCTCAGAATAGAGATTGTAAACTTGAACGGGCCTCAGAGCAGCGAACCAAAACCATAACGGAGCTCAGAGGAGTGATCGTCAACCCGAACTCGCCTCAGAACTGCGATCGTAAACCCGAAATCGCCCCAGAGAAGCAATCGTTAACCCGAACTAACCTCAGAGAAATGAGCGTCAACTCAAACTCGCCTCAGAGCAGCGATCGTCAACCCAAACTCGCCTCAGAGCAGCGATCGTCAACACCAACTCGCCTCAGAGCAGCGATCGTCAACCCAAACTCGCCTCAGAGCAGCGATCGTCAACCCAAACTCGCCTCAGAGCAGCGATCATCAACACGAATTCGCTTGAGAGCAGCGATCGTCGCGCCGAACTCGCTTCAGAGCAGAGATCGTAAACTCGAACAGGCCTCAGAGCAGCGGTCATAAGGCCGAACCGGTCTCAGAGCAGCGATCGTAAACCTGAACCGGCTTCAGAGCAGCGATCGTCAACCCGAACTCGCCTCACAGCAGCAATCGTAAACCCGAACCGGCCTCAGAGCAGCGAGTGTAAACCTGAACCGGCCTAAACTCAGTGATCGTAAACCCGAACCGGCATCAGAGCAGCGATTGTCAACCCGAACTCCGATAGGAGCAGCGATCATAAATCCAAACCGGCCTCAGAAGAGATCGTAAGCCCGAACCGGCCTCAGAGCAGGGATCGTAAGCCCAAATTTGCCTCAGAGCAGCGATCTTAAGCTCGAACCGCTTCTGAGCAGCGACCGTCAGCACAAACCGGTATCAGAGCAGCGATCGTCAATCTGAACTCGCTTTAAAGTAGCGATCGTAAACCAGAACCGGCCTAGAGCAGCGATCGTAAACTCGAACAGGCCTCAGAGTAGCGATCGTAAACTCGAACCGGCCTCAGAGCAGCGATCGTAAACCAGAACCGGCTTCTGAGCAGCAATTGTAAACCCGAATCGGCCTCAGAGCAGCGATCGTAAACATACGAATGTAATACGACGACCCATCAAAGCCGGCCGTAAGCACTTCGGCAGTCAAATCCAACGGAGCCGAAAAGTAATGTCAAAAGAAGAGCCAATCAATAAGGTGGCAACGCCGCAATTTGCAAGTCTTCTTCAGCCTTGACGCTGGAGGCTGAAGTCTTACAAGGTGCCCCTACCCCCCGGATGCGACCTGCGAGGGTTGGGACCCTGTCTTTACGAGCAATCCAAGCGCTGTTTCAAGGGAGTCGAGGCGCATTCTCTGCCGACTTCTCTCGGTTAAAGTTCTCATTCCGGAGTTCTTTGCACCAACTCGTTCATGCACGGGGGTCATAATGCCCCGTGTCCCGATTACAGATTCACTAGTTTTTTCATCACTTCCATTCTTCTTGTTCCTCCTATTCCACTAGTGAACATACTGCGTTGGATTACACGCATCCCAGTCTCCTCAAGAATTAAAATAACTCATCGCGATCATCGATGCCATCGAGTTGTTTTACTCGGCCCTCGCAAAGGGGGTAACTGCGTGGGCAATCGTGCTGCAGCTTACATCTGTGGAATTTCAGGCCAAGTCCCCTCCAGCTATACATATATCTTCCACACATTTTCACTTCTCCCCTCTTCACTTTACAGATGCCTCTTTACAAACTTTCTAGCGGAAATGCCCTTGTTATTTTTCGCTTCTTAGATTTCAGTGAAGATATTAATGCCCTCGTTTGTTATATATTCTTAATTTTAAATACCAATAATACTACCGTTGGTTTTTGTTTTCTTTGTTTTAAATACAAATTATGCAGGGCAGAATTCAGCCATTTCTATGCCATTTTATCATAATTCTTTTTCTTATTTGAGACGCTCGGAATTACCAAGCTGTCTCCTTTTATTAGAGATGTGTAGAGGGCGATTATTTTCCCTCGTGAATGTAAAAACAAAAGGTGGAAAAAGCTTTCAAACACTCCACTATCTTTAGATAAGGGGTTCATATTATCCCGTGTTTAATCTGCTCTATCATGTATTTCACAACTGAATAGAGCTTCGGAAAACGGTCGCATTTGAAAATGACCTTCTTAGGGTAGACGTTTGGTCTTATTAGTAAAGGACAACCAAAATGAGAGGGAATCACGTATAAAAAAGGAACAAATATCAATTGCCGCTGGGGTGATTGTGAGAAAATTTTGCCTGAAGTCAACCGGCGACTTTAAACGTAGGTTTCCTTTTTTTCAGAAAGGAAATGTGCCCTCTCTCTATGGATTATTATTATTATTATTATTATTATTATTATTATTATTATTATTATTATTATCATCATGATTATTATTTATTATTTGTTATTATCATTATTATTATTTTATTAGTATTACTATCATTATTATTACTATTATTATCATCACTATTATTATTACTACTATTATTATTATATAAAATTATATTCTTAATCTGTGGATTTCCCCCCTTCCTGGTTCGTTCTATCCTGCTTTCGTCTGTCTATCCTCTTTGTCTCTCTATTGAAGACGTATTTAAATGTCCTTCTTCGTCTTGTATTTGCACTGAGCAGTCATGGTCAGTGACTGCCTTGAAGGGAAGGGGGGGGGAGATCTTCCTTCCACCCTTTAGTTGTGGCGTGGGTGAGATTGGGGTTCTCCCTTCCCTCTATGGAAGTGTATGCGTGGGGGATGTTTTTTAGCACCCATCTAGCGACTCCCTACTAAGACATAAGTCGCCGTAATCATCTTATATGCTAATGCTATATTAGATTTAAATAAAAAAAAAACGAGCAAAAGACCCCCCCCCAAAAAAAAAACAAATCCAAAAACACAAAATAGCAATAAAAAGAGGGAAGTACGCTCCGGCGTACTGGGGGAGCCCGCCTCCCCCAAGTCAAATAAAAAGAAGGCCATCCCTCCTCAAATAAATAAAATAGTCAAGTCAATGTACACAAACACGTCTCGAGTACAAGGGACAAGCGGTAGCAACCCCGCGCGTCCCGATACCAGGATAGGTAACGTAGGCGAAGATCGCCCAGACTGTAACATGCAGCATGAATGAGCCGAATAGTCCGAGGGACAACAGAGTCCTCGCACTGAGGTGCAGGGAAACGCTATATCAATTCTCGGTACGTGCAGCAAGTGTGCCCAATTCGGAGGCGACAGAATGAGACCTGAAGCCGTCGTGGCATTAAGGGGTAGGTCAATGGGGAGTGTTGCAGCGCAATGGCAGGCATATTTAGGTTCCCTTAGTCTTCGCCAAGGAAAACCGAAGCCTGTGCGCTTTGGCATAGCGAGAGACAAGGTTCAATGCCTTTTGGAGTCGACGCTCCAGAGTTGGAATCTGGGCCGAGCCGAAAGAGATCGAAAGGTCGTCCACGTAAAGCGTAGCGAGAAAATCTTCCGGCACCACCGAGGCGATGTCATTAATGTTCAAGGCAAAGAGGACACTTCAATGCGGGACACCCTCTTCTTGCTTTATTGGGCCGGAGAGGGCTAGCCCCACCCTTACGCGGAATCGACGATCGAGCAACAATTCAGATATAATGATTGGGAGGAGTTCCCTCGCCCCCATCGTGTGGAGAGTCTCCATCATATCTTATCGACATGAAGTATCATAGGGCTTCTCCAGGTTAAAGAACACGGTGGCGCAGTGCTGTCTACGAAGGAGCAGAGTATTCGACGTGGATTTTTTTTTTTTTTTTAAGAGCTCATCTGGCGACTGCCTACTTGGGCATTAGTCGCCGTATTAAAAACCTGCCTAGTATTAAGCTATTTTAAAATAAATTCAAAAAGATACAAACAACAACCCAACTCAACACCCCAATTTTTGTTTTTAAAAAGGGAAAAGGAAGCGAGCAGTAAGCAAGCTCCTGCGTCGGGGGGAGGTCACCCCCGGCGCAGGAGCGTGCGACCTATAAGGGAAAAAACAAGCAAAAAAAACAAAAAAAAACCTGGATGAATAAGAGGGAGAAGGCCGGCCTCCACCCAAAAGTCAACAAGTCCACCAGTCAATGTGCACGCACTCGTCCCGAGTACAAGGGACAGGCGGTAGCGACCCCGCCCATCCGGGTACGGGGACAGGTAACGGGGGCGAAGATCACCCAGACTGGGACATTCGACAAGAATGTGCCGAACAGTCTGGGGGACGACGCAGTTGTCACAATAGGGCGCAGGCGAGCGCTCCATCAAATAGCGATGCGTCACACGAGTGTGTCCGATTCGGAGAAGACAGAGAGCGACCTAAAGCAGTCGCGGCATTGGGGGATAGGTCCATGGGAACAGTCGCGGCGCAATGGCACGCAACTTTAAGTTTCCTTCGACCGTATCCCATCTTCTTTGCCAAGAAACCCGCAGAGCTGCCCCTATTCCTGTCATGTAGTCGGTGTGAGGAAGAGCGAAACGCTGGTCCGGTCGCCCGGTCCTAGCGGACTCTTTGGCGCCCTCAACGGCGCGCTCATTCTCCGCAATTCCTACATGTCCAGGAACCCAGCAGAAGATAATCTCGACATCCGCCTGGCTCGCCAAAACCGTGGTGGCACGGATAACGCAAACCAGGGGATGCGGAGAGTCCAATGGCCCGAGAGCACTTATAGCACTTTGTGAGTCGCTATAGATCACAATCCGGTCTCCGAACCAAGTACGTCCCGTCATTCGACGTGGAGCGAAACTTGCGGAAGCTTCAACGTGCAGAAAATAGATTGCCTCCGCTGTCCAGAAATAAGGCTAATCTAACATTTACCAATTTCTCCATCAAATTGCACACGCAAGAGGTTAGAAAAATTCGGCGGAAAACGTCGGGGGGAGTGATGTCTTCCCGATGTGCGCAAAGCGAGCACAGTAGCAATTCGCCAGGAGTCTGGGAGGATACACTCTATCCAGATCCTGTTGAAAAAATATAACAAAAAGGCTATGCTTCGCTCACCCAGGCCTCGAAGCATCGTGTACCGGACACCGTCCGGACCATGAGTGGTGTCTGCGAACGAAGCAAGACCGAAGCGCAACTCACTCAGAGTAAACCTGTCGTTGAAGGGTTTTCCGTTTCTTGAGGTAAAGTACAGTTGGCGGCCTTCCGCGACATCGCAACGCACATTGAATGCTGGTAGAGCAGCCTCCCGGCTAGAGAATACGGAGAAAGCGGTCGCGATGGATTCCGCCACGGACGCAGGGTCCCATTTTCCTGGAGAACGTGAGGAGGGTCCTGCGAGAACTTGCCCCGAATCATTTTGACTATCTTCCACACCTCTGCTAGAGGGTCTTCCCGTTAAGTGAAGACACGTATTTCCGCCAAGAAGAGAGGCGGGCGTGCTTCGAACTATACAGGAACCTAGCCATAGCCCGACGAAATTCACCGACAGTGAAATCGTTCGGGCGGCGCTTATAGCGCATGTAGGCATAACGCTTCTCTTTGAGTGCCGTCTCACACTTGGCTGACCACCACGGGAGTGGTCGGCGTGCAAAACGGCCAGACGTTCTGGGAATAGTAGTCAGGCCCGCGGTGATGAGGTTGCCGGAGAAGAACTCAACGGCCTCATCAACCGACCTAAACTCCTCGACTGAGATAGAGAAATCAGTCATTTCCAGAAATGCAGACCACCGTAGCCGCGCCAAGCACCAACGGGGCGGGCTCTCTGGCGGCAGCCGCCCAGAAAAAGATATTTGAATAGCAAAGTGATCACTACCATGGAGGTCATCGAGCCCCCCCCCCAAAAAAAAAAAATCGGCTGTGCATCCGGAGAGCACAAAGATAGATCGAGGCAGGAAAATGAAGCAAGACCGAAGCAAGATAGGTGTCCACATTTAGGACACCTATCTCCAGCTCGTCGATCAGGTCCTGGGATTAATCGATTAGTCTCTCCAGAGGGGGTGTCTACCGTTCAGATCTCAGAGCAAAAGAAAGGGCCTCGGCAACCGTTCCACGGTGCGGCGGAAGTCTCCGGCGCCGAAGTCGACTGACGGTGAAATGTACGCATAAATAATAGTATACCTCCTATCCAGGTGCAGCTGCACAGCTACTGACTGGAAGGAGGTATCTAAAGCAAAGAGAAGAACGGAGACATCATGCCAGGTGTAAATATCGCATCCCCCTGCCCGGCACCCATCCCGTGGTGGTGGGCTGGCAAAACCTTTATACCCCGGGAGAGTGGGCAGGGAGCACGCGCCTAGCATGGTTTCCTGCAAAAGATACCTAAGTGGGAACGGTACGAGACGAGACTCTGCCACTCCTTCCAATTGGCCCGGAGTCCGCGGCAATTCCATTGAAGGAATATGCCCTCCAGAACTAGCTCGGACGAGATTCAGGGGCACTCTTCGAAGAGAAGACCCTGACGGGAATGGCCGTACGCTTCCTGGAGGAGGTTTGGTTCGCCATGGGAGTCTTTTCCTCCCTCCGCCCCGAAACCTTATAAGGGCGGGGGGGGGGGGCTTCGGATGTGGGGATCATTCTTTTGGAGGGTCCACCATATCCGAGCCACCTGGCTCGCCATTGGGTGTGGGCGATATAAGCCGAAGCTCCTTTAGTGCTGTCCTCCTTTCGGAGAGACAGCTTTAGGAACACCGGATGTTGGCCTAAGACCAGCTTCAGAGGTTTTGCCTCCTGTGAGTCTAACGACTCGGTGGAGGCGCGTGGCCGTTTCGCCTTACGGGAAACGGTCACAGAGGTGAGCCTTGGTTTTAGCCGACGCTGGGTGTGAACCTTTTGCGCCGCCAGCTTAACCAATTACACTAGCTAGAGCTCGCCCCTGATGGATCATGTTAACATGCAGCCATCTGGGGAGCGAATAACCGGGAGACGTTTGAATCCAGCGGGCTAGAAAACGCCAGGTAGCCTCTGAATGAGGCTCCGGTCTGCATAGTTTTGAACTTCGTCTGGGTCTCCCCCCCCCGCCGGGAGGGGAAAGAGCAACGGTGCCGGACGTGCATGTCTTGGCTTAGTTGGTTACCTAAACGGCAGCAGGCCCGTCCGTCCCGGCGGCTCCCACGGATGGAGAGGAACCCCGAGGCTTTTTCGTTTTTTACTTGTTATTTTTCCTCGGGGAGGGATGGGAGGGCGAGGAATGAACCCTCTTTTATCCTCCGCCGGAAGGAGCCCATAGAACAGATGGGTCGGCCTCGGCAAGATCCATCTCTTAAATGGAGAAGGTCTTGTCTATCATAGGAGCAACATCCGGGGTTGGAGATCCCTTCTCACCTTGTGAGGCCACGGGGATCCGAGCCGTATGAGGATGACCTTGCATAGGGGCGGACCGGGTTCTGTGCTTTGCACAGAGCGCGGGCTCGACCCAATGATGGAAGATCCTACCATCTTAGGGAGGGGGCTCCATGTGACCATCTCCCCCCGACATCACAGCTCCTATTCGAGGTACCTAATTTACCCAATGCCGGTGAACCGGCATCCGTTGAGGAAGAGAGGGGGCACGTACAGTGACCCCCTGTAGGCTCTTAGCGCACGATGATAGGGGGCAAGGACCGACGGGCCCTGCCATTCCTTGACGTGCTCCAACCTGGAGAGGTCAATTTTCAGCCGCCTGGGTGCCTTCATGTCAGTCCCTTGTGAAAGAAAATGACGGATTGCCGAGGGAGGCACCCAAGGGCGCCTCCAGAGAAGGGGGTGAGGGTAGTCCCTTACACCCATAGGGAAAGAAGAGGAGTAAGCCTCCTCTCCGGTAGAAGAAATTTAGAGGGTCCCCTGAGAAAGCACAGGGAGGGGGGACCTCCATTTTTCAGGGGGGCTGCCTGAGGGCGGCTCCGACGATGGTCGAGTGAAAGGTAAAGAGGGAGGTGTTTTTTAATTTATCATTGGGCGTGGTGACCCCTCTTTTAGCACGAAAGGCAAACGCTTATCACTCCACGCAGTAGCCCGCTCTGCGAGGGGTGAACACGGCGCAGGCAAAGCCAGCGACCGCCATTTGATGCCACTCCTCCCGCCTAGTGACCTGGCATCCCATCGGCATGGCGTAAAGTCGATAGACTGTGAAAAGGAGAGAGAAAGGAGGGTGTGAGCAAGGGGCGGGTGGAGGTTAAGCAGGTTGTTAAAAGCTCCCCTCCCTAAACCGGAGCTCAGGGTTGAGGGGGCATTGTCGCCTCTCCTCTCAGCCGTGATCTGGGATGGTTGGATGAGAAAAAGCTGGTCAGCATTTACTCTGTGAAATTAGAGGCCGACCAGAGAAAGTTGCAGTAAAGATTGTATGTAAAGTGAGGAAGTAAGGTAAGAGGACAGGGTGTCAGAAAGGTGAGGCTAAGCTAGGGCCGGACGGGGCGCTGGGTCTCGTCAGCACGGCGGCCAGGAAGGCAAACGCCGCGCCCGTTCCGGGGCACTGTGAGCAGAGGCGTGACGAAAGATAGTCAAATGTGGCACTCTCCAGGGTGGCATCCTGGGCAGAATCAGATGCACCATCAGCCCGAGAGCTACACAGATCTCTCGAAGGAGTTTTCTAGCTTTAACTTAGCGCGCTTAGGGTATGACTGGCGTCTCTTGGCAGCATCGGCAAAGTCAAGATTAGCCCTGGATACGATAAGAAAAGTTGGCAACTGAGGGAGACACTAGGCACACTGTATATGCCCTGTTGTCGGGGCAGAGCAAGTGGCATCTGCCCTTTCATCCACAAGCAGGCTCTCAATCTGGGATTTGGGGAAGGCACCGGTCGCTAGACGGAGACCTGTGTGATGGCTCGTGTCTACCTTTCGCAAATTACGCTTGGCAGCGGATGCAGAAAATTTGCGTTCGTAATCAAGCTTTGACCGAATAAAGGGACGATAAAAGAGCAGAGCGGTAGCCCTATCAGCACCCCAAGTACTGAACGTCACGGAACGAAGAATGTCCATTACGCGGGTACATGAGACACTAAGTCTGCGAATATGGGCCTCGCAGGTGAGGTGTTTGCCGAAAAAAAGATCAAGGAAACTATGTGAATCTACGACTTCCAGGTTTATGAACAAGTCCGGGTCGTGGTGAAAACGTGGGTGGCGACAGAAGTTCACTATTTTAGTCTTGGCTAAGGAAAACCAAAACATGCATAGCGAGAGATGCGATTCAATGCCTGTTAGCGGTGATGCTCGAGTTGACATCTGTGCTGGTCGTCCGCGTAAAGCGTAGCGAAAAAATCCTCCAGCATCACCTATATGATACCGTTGATGATCAGGGCAAAGAGTGTGACAATGAGGACACTTCCCTGTGGGACCCCTTCTTCCTGCCAAATTGGGGCCGGAGAGGGCTTCTCACCCAAACGCAGAATCGACGATCTCATAAAAATTCAGATATGCCCACAACGCGTGGAGGGTCTCCATGATACCGTATCGCCATGCGGTATTATAGACCTTCTCCAGATGCAAAAAACACCATGAGGTGGTGCTGTCTACGAAAGAAGGCCTCGCAGTTAAGAGTTTCAAGCCAGAGCAGAGCATCCAACGTAGAGGGGAACTTGTGGAAGCCGACATGTGGCTTCCGCTGTCCAGGGAAAAGGCTAATATAACAATTTCCAATTTCCCTATCAACTTCCACACGTAGGAAGTTCAAGAAAGTCGGCGGAAATCTGTTCAGAGCAAATTTATTTACCATGAGTTGGCGAAAAACTCGTGATATAAAAAAAACAAACAAACCCTAACCTAATACCCTCCTCAAAACTTCAAGAATACCGTAAAATAATTAAATCACCTAACTTCCAAATACCCCTCACATTTGGAGTGTTTAGCTTCACTTGGTCAATTTGGGGTGGGGTTATTCATTTTGGGGAGTGTTTATCTCTACTTGGTCAATTCGGGAGGGCTTAAGGAGTGTTTATCTCTACTTGGTCAATTTGAGAGGGCTTAAGGAGTGTTTTCTCTACTTGGTCAATTTGGTAGGGCTTAAGGAGTGCTCATCTCAACTTACTTAATTTGAGAGGGCTTAAGGAGTGCTTATCTCTAAGGAGTATATATATATTGTAATTATGGGTGTGCTTATCTTTACTCGGTCATTTGGGAGAGTACTCATCTCCACTTGGTCACTTTGGAGATTACTTATATTTATTTGGTCATTTGAGGGATTACTTATCTTTACTTGGTCATTTTGGTGTGCTTATCTCTACTTGCTGCTTCGTGGGGGCAGTCAACTTTATTCTGTCAATTTGTGGTTTATCTTTAC
Organism: Ceratothoa steindachneri; assembly: GCA_963969495.1. Taxonomy (NCBI): domain Eukaryota; kingdom Metazoa; phylum Arthropoda; class Malacostraca; order Isopoda; family Cymothoidae; genus Ceratothoa; species Ceratothoa steindachneri. The sequence continues at coordinate 199,224,610 of OZ018318.1, read as the reverse complement.
TTGCTCATTTTGGAAATTATTTACCTTTACCTGGTTATTTGTAGTAATTATCTTTCTTTGCTCGGTCATTTGGGAATGTTCATCTATTTCGTCACTTTGGAGAGAACTTATCTTTATTTGGTCATTTAGGGAGTACTTTGCGCGGTCCTTTTACAGTGTTTATATTTACTTGGTTATTAGGGGTGCTTACCTTCTTTACCTGGGCATTTGGGGTGTTTAACTTCACTCAGTTATTTTGAGGTATCATCTTCACTCAGTCACTTGGGGAGTACTTACATATCTCTACCTAGTCATTTTAGGCAGTGTTTATCTTCCCTCGATCACTTGGGGAGTACTTATCTTTACCTAATCATTTTGTGAAGTATTTATCTCTACTTGCTCATTTTGGGGAGCGTCTATCTTCACTCGGTCATTTGGGAAGTACCTATCTTTACCTGGTCATTTTTGGGAGTGCTTATCTTTACAGGGTCGTTTGGGGACGTGTTTATCTTTACTTGGTCATTTGGAGAGTTCTCATCTTCACTAATTAATGACCATTAGGAGGAGTTACATTCATTTGATCCTCTCCAATTGTTCATCGAGACCACACCATTGTTTTTAGAGTCTAGAGATTATATATTGAAAATAACCAAAGCTGTCTTGAAAGGGCACTATTTTTGTGCAACATTATTATTATTCATAGAGTTAAAAAAAATCATGATCAGAAACTGTCATGTGAATATACCTAATCTAAATGCCACATGCGAGAAAATAAGAATTATTATTTTTAATAAAATTACAATAACATACAAAGTCACTTGAACTAAGAATTTTTTTTAATTTAAAAATTACTCAAAAATATAGTGTTACAAGCAGCTGTTCTCTTCCTTAACAGGAAGAGCTTGGTGGGACAGGCACCCCTGCGGGGTGTGGCCAACGGCCTTATTTGCTAATCTTAACCGCCTTTTTTAATCCCCTTTATAGACTCTTTATTTTAACACCCTGAACACCCTTTTTTTCTTCTTTTTCTTTATCTTCATCTCCATCTTCTTCTTCTTCGGTCTGTGTCCTACGGCCTATCATGATTCTTTTTTCTTTTCTCCATCTAAATTTGCTATAATAATTTCCATGCCAAAATTTTAATAAATTTTCTGAACTTCACCATTTGTAATTCTTTTAGTTTTACAAAAGTCACAGAAATTTGATACTTATATTTATTTCTGAACTTTACCATTTTATTATTTTTTATATTATAAAGGAATTATTAGAAATAACTTTGATAAAAAAAATTAAATCTACTTAGGTGACAACCGAACTAAAAGAAAAAATCTTATTCAAACCTTCAAAAAATCTCGTTCTTAAAATAAATGATTGTAAATAATAACTACTGTCCAATGGCGAGAGAAGCCATTATTATCGAAAGGAGCAAAAGCAACACTTGCTTCTGTTACGAGGAGAAAGTAACACCTGTTCCTGCCTGTTATGTAGGCGAAATTGAGTGAAAGTAACATCTGTTCCCGTTACGAGATTCGCGACGGAAAGGCAACAGCGACTCATAAATTTACGCCGACGCTAAGAGCAGCCTTAGTTAAATGCCGTAGCTCCGGGTGGCATCACCGGGCGCCTCGCCTCTCTCAGTGTTTACCTCCAATCTTAACGAATGACCCAAACGAAGCCGACCTAAATCGGGACACCATCCGGGAACTAAATATACCCCATGAAGCTCAACTTCAAGTGAATAAAGGGGTTTCCATCTTTAATCGTTCAGATGCGGTTATATTATGAGACTTGAAAGTTTGTAGATGATTTATAGTCTCGACTAACTGATAGACAATATCGGGGATACACTCATTGGTTTTCGCCTTTTCTCTCTCGATAAAATACCAGTCCCACATGCAGCTGCGTAAAATTGACCCGACGGCGCTGACAGATTGGCGACTCGCGGAAGGTCAAACGCCAACGAGCCACGCGAGGCTGAGTGCATGAGTCGCGTCGCCTCATTCAGAGTCGCGTCGAGTTGAACGCGAGTCAGTCGGCGGCGCTCTTGTCATTAGGTTAGTTATTCAGTGGCTGTGGGTATAAGGCGATGGGATGCTTCGTTCTACGCATATTCGAGTTTCCCCCCTTCGGGTTCCCGATTGTGGCACAGCAAAGACCTCAAAACCCTGAGTGAATTGGACCACCTCACACGTGATTTGTGCCCCGTAGACGTGTCAAGGGAATACAGTCCGCTGTTTGGAAGCAAACGGGATGACTCGACGCCTCCAACAGGTGAGTAAGAGAACAACCCGCAACATCACCTGTGTCAAGAGGAACCCAATTAGGGCAAACGTTTATTCTTGCCAAACTGAATGGTGATTGAAGCCTCAAATAGGACACAGAGAAATAAATAATACGAGATAAAAAAAAAATATTAAAGGTGAAGCACAACCTCCACCAGGATTCTAGGAGAAAGAAATGAAGAATAACATGAAGGGTAAATATGAATAGGCCAGGAAAGGTTATAAACGACAAGAAGTGTAATGAGCAAACCAGCCAAAAATCTCGGTGGTGAGTGTAAAATGAAAACTACCATTAACAAGGCCGCCAAAAGCCAAAACTTTGAACGCGCCGCGCCATACCGATAATTTTTTGATGGTCGTAAAGTTGGGACAACAAAAAAGGTTAGGTATATATACATACCAGGCAATGGCTTCGCCACTCCCCCCGATGGGGGGAACTTGCTCTTCGCTAATAAATTTAAAATCTAAAAAAAGCAGCCATGGTTAAATTTTTCTAAATTTTCTGGACTTCACCATTTGTAGTTCTTTGGGTTTTAAAAAATTCACACAATTTCGATACTTACGGCCGTATGCTAAGAAAAATGTGAAATGCACTTTTATCAGATTTAGTGTAGCTTCACAATTATTTATAAATTTATTATATGCAAAAGGCTAAAATGTAAAATATGAAATGTGCATTTCATATTTGTTTAAGCATACGGCCGTTATATTTATTTCCGAACTTCACCATTTTGTTTTTTGATATTATAAAAGAATTATTAGAAATAACTTTGATAAAAAAACATGTCATAACCAAACTAAGATGAAATTATTATTCAAATAATCCCCTTCTTAAATTATAGAGTTAGTGATGATATATATATATATATATATATATATATATATATATATATATATATATATATATATATATATTTATTACAAAAACCCACTAAGGAAAGTGAAAAATGATTCAGAGCGCTTTTCTCTTTATTATTACTTTTCAGTGTTTATTCATTTTCCTCGGTAGGTTTTCGTGTCATTATTTGTACTGACGCGTGAGTTTGGTGGTCCTATAGCTATATATACATATTAAGGGCAGCGAGGACATAATCAAGGTCATGTCGGGAGATGTTGTAAGAGGAAATTCGTGTCCTCTCTCACCCACCCACCTTCAGCCACACCCACGTACCACAAATTACCCCACCTTAATCCCCATAGAATTAATCTTAATTAGTAAAAAAAAAAGAGGTGGTTGATGTACCATCGATGGCATTTCCACAGAGGAGAAGGTAAAAATGTGACAGTGCAACTGCAAACTCTGTCACCCGCACTCCAGGACGTGCACCCAAACTCTATCTACCCCCTCCCCTTTAGAACCCCAGTATCGATTTGTTCCTGGTAGTTTCCTGCCCTCAAAACCTCTATTTCACCCCAATCTCTCGAGAGAGGTTGGTCGCATCCACGCGCCGTATGCTGACCAACGAGGGCATCGGGTTGTTCCTGAGAACCCAGTATCCCAGAAAGGGGCCCAGAGGGCTGCTGGAGGTTGCTATAACAATCAGTTATCTTTCAATTCTTTCAGCTTTTATTTTATCTCTTCACTTATCATTCTTTCAAACGCCTAAACACTCAAGAATGGATAAGAAAGCTTCATCCAAACCGACGCTTCTAAATCTTCCCCACCCTCACTAATCTCATTTCATCTGAAACTACACTTACACAAAATTTTTCCCCTGACCCAAACTAATCCAGTTCGACCATACCTACCTACACTTTATCCAAAACTACAATTCTCCTCTCAAACTGCTCCCACTGCATACAAACTTTCTCATCCAGACTAATCCAGTTCAACCATACCTGCACTTTATCCAAAACTACAATTCACTGCTCTCACTGCATACAAAAACTTTCTCATCCCACACTAATCCAGTTCAACCATACCTACTTTATCTAAAACTAAAATTCTCCACTCAAACTGCTCCCACTGCATACAAACTTTCTCATCCTAGACTAATTCAATTCGACCATACCTACACTTTATCCAAAATTACAATTCTCCACTCAAATTGCCCCATTTCATCTCAACTTTATCCACGAGGACTAATTCAGTTCAACCATACCTACACTTTATCCCAAACTATAATTCGCAAAAGCTTCTCCAACGAGACTAAATTCTACTTCCTCCAAACTTTGTCCACTCCTACACTTCCTCACTTTAGAAAAAAAAAGCTCTGGTAGAGCTTGGGCGATCGTTTTCGCCGTTGTGAATCTTCAACTTCACATTCGTTGCTACACTTCTACAGCTTCATTTCATGCAGCATTCTTAAGCTTTCCATTTCGCTCTCACGATCGATATCTTCCGCCACACTTTTCACTCCACACCGCGTAATTCAACCCCGTTGACGAGGTTTCCCGCTCCCTCATACTTTTGGGTCTTTAGTCCCCCTCGTCTTCAAAGAGGGTTCAAGTTCGTACTTTTGAGCTCATGGAGATTTTTAATACGCCCCCACCCCCTCTCAACCCCATGTAGATCTCGATTTACATTTGCAGTCGGCCATCCAAAACACACATACGCCCACACTCTCATGTCTTAATTGAGTGAAAATGCCGCAATCATCCTCTCTCTAACGTCTAATTTGTCCTTTGATCTTCACACTTTTCTGAAACTTCTTGTGATCAAGCATGTCCTAATTTTTTTAACGAGACCCTCATTCAGCTCTTTTTTTTTTACTACCACACCCACCTACCACAGATTGCCTTCACAATGCAACCTACAAATTCGTTATATGCGCATGTTTAATCCTTTCACGCACTACACTCCATTTTCATCTGACCGACGTGTTCCAAATCTTCACCCCACCGAGATTAAGCTCATCTGTACAAACATGCCTAAGGGGTTTTTAACGTCACCCTTCAGTACTTAAAGTTAATAAGGCTTCTCTCACATCTATACAACATCACATCAATACCAACCAAGTGTCTTTCTCCCTCTAGGTTCCCCGCCCCTTCGGTTTATAACCACTATCGATGTAACCCAGTTTGGGGCTTCTTCACTCAATTAATGAACCCCAGCCCGTGCCTTCACAGACGGTTGTCATTTCACACACATTCACTCTGGAGAACTCTCCTCAACACCCACACAGAATCATGCGACTCCTATCTCAAAACTTCACATTCCCTCCTGAAATCCCTTGACAATACCTACTCTTTGACATCACGTTCTAGAATCAACCTGACAATACCTGAACTTTTAGATCACAATTTACCATCAACCTGACAATACCTGAGCTTTGAGATCACAATTTACCATCAACCTGACAATATATGAGCTTTGAAATCGCAATTTTCTATCAACCTGACAATATATGAGCTTTGAAATCGCAATTTTCTATCAACCTGACAATACCTGAGCTTTGAGATCACAATTTACCATCAACCTAACAATACTTGAGCTTTGAGATCACAATTTACCATCAACCTTTCACTACCTGAGATTTGAGATCACAATTTACCATCAACCTGACAATAATTGAGATTTGAGATTACAATTTACCATCAACCTAACAATACTTGAGCTTTGAGATAACAATTTACCATTAACCTGACAATACCTGAGCTTTGAGATCACAATTTACCATCAACCTTTCAATACCTGAGCTTTGAGATCACAATTTACCATCAACCTGACAATACTTGAGCTTTGAGATCACAATGAACTATCAACCTGACGATATCTGAGCTTTTAGATCACAATCTGCCATCAACCTGACAATAATTGAGATTTGAGATTACAATTTACCATCAACCTAACAATACTTGAGCTTTGAGATATCAATTTACCATTAACCTGACAATACCTGAGCTTTGAGATCACAATTTACCATCAACCTTTCAATACCTCAGCTTTGAGATCCCAATTTACCACTGACCTTTCAATACCTGAGCTTTTAGATCACAATTTACCATCAACCTTTCAATACCCGAGCTTTAAGATCCCAATTTACCATCAACCTTTCAATACTTGAGCTTTAAGATCCCAATTTACCATCAACCTTTCAATACCTGAGCTTTGAGATCCCAATTTACCATCAACCTTTCAATACCTGAGCTTTTAGATCCCAATTTACCATCAACCTGACAATAGCTGAGTTTTGAGATCACAATGTACTATCAACCTGACGATATCTGAGCTTTGAGGTCACATTTTACCATCATACTGGCAATGGCTAAGATCTGACATCACAATTTAGCATCTCTTTCGCATCAGTATACTCCAATCAGCCTCTCATCTCATCTGCCCCAACGCAAGAAGCCCGAGGGCAGTGAGTCGGCATCCGTCTTCCAGGGTATGAAATAGGTCGAAAAAAACCCTCCTTAAAAGGGCAATATGTGCCTCTCTTTCCCCCATAATTAAGTCCCCTTGCCTTTTCGCCACCGGAAAAGGCTACCTACAACCGGTCCCCCATTCCCCGTCGCTTTGAGCGCAGTTCTGGGTCAATGACCGGTGCCTTTTTTTCCCCATGAAGTTCTTCCTGCCTGCCCCTAGACCCCTCCCTCCCCTCCAGATACACATTGCCTCGGACGCATGACCTCACCTTGCTCGCTCAGCGCGAAGTCCATTGCGGGGTCACGGCCCAGACGAATACAGACTCGTGGTGAAGAGACCTGGGCTCGAATCCCTCTAACACAACATTATTTTACGTGTAACAAAAATCACCAGGGTCTATTTGGGGGTCATCCGAGTCACCCAATCACGCACCGTACCCAGCATCCCTCTATAAACTTCAACCGCTCTACTAAATGTTACTGATTGCTTACGTATAGCTGCTGACCGGGGTTGTGCCTCCATCCTCATTCTACTTGACCTCTCATCTGCCTTTGATACTATTGACCATTCCGTCTTGCTTGATCGCCTCCACTCTTTCCGTGGCATTCTGGCGCTGCTCTCCACTGGTTCCGCTCTTACCTTTCGTCTCGCACCCATTCTGTAGTGATTAACGATGTTTCCTCTGACTCCACTCCCATTCGCTTTTGTGTCCCTCAAGGCTCTGTCCTCGGTCCTCTCCTCTTTCGTATCTACTTATTCCCTCTTAGCAACCTCATACGTAATCTCAGTCTATCCTTCCACCTCTATGCCGAAGACACTCAAATCTTTATTTCCTCTTCCCCCTCGACCATTGCTCAATCAATCTGTGACCTCCTATCTGCCTATTCTTCTATCTCGGACGTGCTATCGGCTAACTTCCTCAAACTTAACCACTCCAAAACTGAAGTTCTTCGGGTTGGTACCCCAGCTCTAGTATACAAAGTTAAATCCCTCTTTCCCTTCCTCCTTCTGGGTGGAAACTCTGTCGCGTTCTCTGACTCTGTTAGAAATCTAGGCATTGTGTTTGATGAGCATCTCTCCTTCAAGCCCCACATCCACAATATTAGTAAATCTTCCCTTTGTTCCCTCCGTAACTTCTCCCGCATTCGCTCTCACTTCGACCGCCAAAGTCTTGAGACTGCTGTCCACGCCTTCATTACCTCCTGCCTTGATTACTGTAACTCTCTTCCCGTAAATCTACCATCTTCCTTTCTACGTCCCCTTCAGCTAGTCTAGAACTACGCTTCCCGACTACTCCCCCGTCGCTCTCGCTTCTGCCCTTCTAAGCCCCTGCTTCAGGAACTGCACTGGTTATCTGTCAGATATCGTTCTCATTTCAAGATTCTTCTCTTCACTTTCAAGGTCCTTCACTAAAAGGCCCCAACTTACCTTTCCTCTGCCCTTTCCCAACGTCTCGCCCCTCGGGCCTTTCGGTCATCTCATGCTCCTCTCCTGAATACTCCTCGCTCGTCCCTCTGCTCAATGGGCGACCGCTCCTTCTCAGTCTGTGCGCCCAAGCTTTGGAATGCTCTTCCAGCCGAAATTAGATCTGCTGCCTCACTTACCATTTTCAAGCGACTCCTGAAAACGCATCTGTTCAGGATTGCCTACTCACCCACCTGATCTAAGCCCATAGTCGAACGTGCGCTCTGTGAAGGCCTCTGGTCTTGAAGAGCGCACTATAAGAAATTTATTATTATTATCTCAAAATCACCAGGGCCTATTTTGGGTTCATCCGAGTCATCCAATGACGCACCGTACCCAGTATCACTCTACAAACCATCCCAAAATCAGTATGGCCTATTGGGGGGTCATCCGAGTCGACCAACCACGAACCGTACTCAACATCCCCCTATAAACTTAATCCAAAAATCACCAGGGCCTATTGGGGGTTATCCGAGTCACCCAATCACGCACCGTACCCTGCATCCCTCTATAAACTTCATTCAAAAATAACCAGGACCTATTTGGGGGTAATCACGCACCGTACCCTGCAACTGCAATTTCTAGCAATTATATTACAATATTTTCCTGCTTTTTTATAAGGGGGTCTATACTGGCGACTGTCTGGAAGGGCATAGGTGCAAAAATTAGATCACGTTAGTAATTAGGCTATATTAAAATCAGAAAGAAACGAAACAAAACATAATATAGGAGAGAAGGAGAGGAGTTCCCAGCACGGCTTCCGAAGGCAACGGTCATGCCTGACGAACCTTGTGGAATTCTTCCAATTGGACTTCAGTGAGCACGATCGGTACAAGGCGGTGGATGTGGTCTACTTAGACTTTCAGAAAGCCTTTGATAAGGTACCACACCGACGCCTTCTCCGGAAAGTGCGAACGCTGGGCATAGACAGAGAAGTAGCTAAGTGGCAGACGCCAACGGGTGGTGGTGAATGGACAGGCTTCTGAGTGGGTGCCCGTTACTAGCGGGGTGCCTCAAGGTTCATACCAAGCTTGGTATGAACGTTGCAAATGTTGGAAATACTGCCCGCCTGCAGGAAGATTGGGGAGTGGTCGGACACGTGACAAATGCCTTTCAACGTGAACAAATGCAAAGTGATGGATATCGGCTAGCGAATTCCCCAATCTCAGCATATCCTTAAGGGCACTGCTATTGAATCCACCGACACTGAGAAGGACTTGGGTGTAACAATCACTAGTGACCTTAAGTTCTCGAAACAGTGCATTGAGGCGGAGAAAAAGGCCCAAAGGATGCTAGGCTACATAAAGCGCCAGTTTGGATATCGGAACAAGGAGACTGTACTGTGTTTGTACAACTCACTTGTCCGACCGCACCTGGAGTATGCCGTACAATTCTGGAGTCCTTCATTTCGAAAGGACATCGCGAGATTAGAACGCGTGCAAGCCAGGGCAACCAAACTGATTCCCTCTATCAGACATAAAAGTTATGAAGATAGATTAAGGGAATTAGATTTGTTCTCGTTGGAAACCCGTAGACTGCGTGGTCAGCTCATCGAAGTCTTCAAAATACTTCGAGGGTTCGACAATGTTGACTACAGGGATATTTTTACACTCAGTGAGAGCAGAACAAGAAATCACGGTTTTAAACTTAAACTGAAGCGTTACAACCGAGATCTGTGTGGAAAACTTTTCACCTACAGTATCTGCGATAGTTGGAACGCACTTCCAGTGGAAGTTGTCAACAGTGAATCTGTAGACCAGTTCAAGTCAAGACTAGACAAGGTCTTGAAAAATGGCCGTGAAAGGACGTAAAGCATTCGAGCAGAGATGTGCTTGCTCGATTGCTAGTTCAAAGGTACCCTCATTGAATGGACCGTAAGGTCTTCTAGAGTATCTTCTTTCCTTGTTACTTCTTGTTACTCCAGAAACTCAATAATTCTGCAATAAAGTGTAAACGAACTACTCTCGAACTCGACTCTAGCAGGTTGATATGTCTAATATGTAGGGCTCATGCCATTAAGAGGTGGGGAATCTCTCGCTCTAAGTTGAATATTTACTCGCCCGCTCTCGAACCCTGTATATAGACGACTGGATAGCATTCTAAAGACCATTTCTGACGCATCTGCCTCTTACATATAATATATAAAAAAATGTGTATAAATCATAATTCTGCATTGAAATTTTACAGTATAATTTACATGAGTCAAATTAGTTTGAACGTTTGAAAACCTGAAAATCTTATTGCGTCCGCACAACTACATGTCGACGCAATTCATTCAAGGTAATGAAAACGTTTACCAACCCTGGTACAAGGTGGTATCAAAGTCCTTGGGCAATATACCTTATGATATGTGTGTACAAACATATAACACTTACATATAACATACAATGATATTATCCAGGGACATTGCAACTCTAAATGTGGCCTAACATGAGATTTAGAGTGTTTAAGGGTAACTTGTTCTTGTAACTAACATCCTTTTAATAAGGTAAATCACTCTATTGGCCATATTTTTACCCCAATACACTGCTTAGAAGACTTGAATGGCTTATCTATTAGTACTCATATGAGTTCTTTTCATCCTCTAC